>JABXWE010014083.1:0-54366 GCA_014611495.1 Limonius californicus
GGGGGTTTTTCAAGGGTGGGGCATGTTAGACTCGTGCATAGCGCTACGCGCGCTGATCCGAGGTAAGCGGGGTGGGATGAGAATCGTGGAGTTGCTATGGCAACTCCACGATTCTTAAAAAAAAAAAAAACATTTATGAAACTTTGATTGAGTTCAAAAGTAATCCGATTAGATATGAAAGGAGTGTCAAAGGAAATATCCGTTCTTATACATTTTAAACACAAAAAAAACTGTCGTATATCCTCTACCAAAATAGAAAATATCCTATATGAAATTAAGACTAACTACGAAATAACAAATAGCAAAATTATTGATCTGACTTTAATGATGAAGTATTTGTCAATGATTTTGATTTTTGAAATACGAGGTTTGGAGATTTATAGGATAAATTGCCATTACACTAAAGAGTTCAGATTATTCTGTATCAAGATGTCCACCTCACAACACTTGTTAGGTAGGTTCTACATATTTAAAAAAGGAAAATTCAGTGGAACCGTAGAGGTAAACCGGAAAATAAAAAGGGTTTGGTATATATTTAGTAAACTATATTTCAACGGACATCTAGGTGGAAATGAAGAAGATACAGAGGAAGATGAGAGCACCGCAATGATAGACGAAGACCAGCCAGCTCCAACATAGAGATTCAAATGCATACACAAAAATTGATCGTAATAATATGGAACAACTAGGATATGCCAGAAGAATCGAACGTATAAATTATATGTCCGATACACAAGAAAGGAAACCAACTCGTCTGCTCAAATTATACTTGTGTAACGCTCCTGGACACAGCATATAAGATGCTATCCAATTTCATATGTAGTAAACTAGATTCCGAAATAGCAAATCAACGAATTACCAAATCTTTGCACTGAGACAGATCATTGAAAAACTCACAAAATTCAAAATAGAAATTAGATAAATACCATATATTTATAGATTTCAAGGCTGCATATGACAATTAATATAAAAAGAAAAGAACTATAAAAAACCATGGGAGACCTGAAAATTACTTAGCAACTGATACAGTTATTGAAACTTACCGCGAAGGAAGTCGGTTAAAATACAGAATGAAACATCGCAACTATTTAAAACATAGAAAGGAGTAAGACAAGGAGACTCACTTGCGCAAGATTCGAGGATTGGGATAAAGGGAACAGTGTTTAACAAATCGACTCATATGTTGGAATATTCCGATGATATGGATATAATAAGCCGAACAATCAGAGCAAATAACGAGGCATTTGTAAGTCTAGAAGAACCGACAAACAAGGTTGGATTAGAAATAAATGAACATAAAATAGAGAATATGGTAATATCACGCGTAGAACAGCAACGAGACCGATAAATACAGAATAAAGCAATAACAGAACATAATATCGAAGTAGTGAGGGATTTTGTATACTTAGGTTCACAAGTAAACATTGAAAGAAAAAGAAAGAAGAAGTTAGAACAAGAATCCCGCTAGCAAATAAATGCATCTACTCGTATAGACTAAAAAACAATTAAAAGTCACATATCCGAACTAAACTAGACATCTTAAAACTATACAAAAAGGCCAGCGTAGACAAACAGAACATATAACGCCTATTACTAATAACACCAGAAGAAAAACAAGTGCAGGCAGAAACTAACTCCGATGGCTCGACGCGGTGCAAGAACCCTAGGCGTAAGAAATTGCTCGAGATAGTGCCCTATGGCGGGAGATACCTGAACAGGCCAGGACACACCAAGGCATGACGTTTCATATTAGAAGAAAAATGTCAGAATTTTCAGCAAACTCCAGTTTCTAGTCAATGCATCCTGTCAGTAGTAACCTACTGCGGACACTTGCACATTAACCAAGAAGGCTATGAATAAAATGAAAATAGCACGAAGGGGAACGAAGACGGCGATGCTAGGTAAAGCTAAAAAGAGAAAAATCTGGATAAGATGTAAAAGGCATCGATATAAAAAATGATTCATCAGAATGGAGATGGATAGGGCACGTGGATCGAAGGAACAATGGTAAATGGATATAAACACATGCAATTGAGACTACGGGAAGGCATAAACGAGTGGATGGACATGATTAAAATTTGCTATAGATTACGGTAGCTCCAGAAATCAAAGGATCACGAAAAGTGGAAGCCCTTAGAAGGTCCATGTTCAAAGTATTGTTTTAAAGAGATACGCTCTGTATACGATATGCAAAGTTCAAGCCATATATGTATTAAGTAAACAAGTAGTGTAGATTGGCAGTTTTGATATTGTATTACTGCATCAGCTCAGAAAACAAAAAACCGACCCCCCCCCCCACGCATACCACTTCGAGGTCAGTATTGCATAATTTAAGATAACTACATAATAAAAAATCTACCTAACAGAAATAGTAAGAACGACCAGTAAACCATTGCGTGAAGCAAGTTTATTTAATTGTACAATATCCCACAATCACAAAACTATCTGCTTGCTTTAATTAACTAACTTGTACGCAATGAGAATTTCTAACCAAAGTTCAGTTTCTTGTGGAGCTGATTACAGATTTGTTCCGAAAATTGAGATTTGGCTTCGAAGAAACAATGACAGATAATATAGTTATACAGAATTTGTTCAAGTTACGCATTTAAAAGCACATCTTTTGGATGACGTCGAATTAACGTGCGGCTTGCTGAGATACGTGAACGTAGATTTTGCCGATTAGTATATTGATTTATTTTTGTTGCTGACATGACTGTTGATAGTACGATCTTGTGTTTTATTTGCGGTTATTAACGACAAATACGATTTTTTTATACTGCTACTGTTTTGAGAAAATCGAAAAGTTAATATACAATACAGAATCCCTATCACGGGTATTACTATTTCAGGAATCTACATAAACATTATTACTGATTTGTATTATTCGTTAAATTACACATGCCTGAATATATACATGTCTCGGGGTGGCTTTAACCAGTTAAACCTGTGCTGGCCTCAATTAGTTTTTACCATCTAGTGTAAAAATGAAAAAACTTAGAACACAAAGCAGCGTAACCTTACATATTTACCATATATGCAAAATAAATAAAAATAATATTATGATATCCTACATTAGATATTCTTACCGTAGAAGTTAAAGTTACAGTATTTTTATTATAATTTAGTATGTTCAGTATTTCAGTGTCAACTTTCAAAATGCAATTATCATCTATTTTCATAAAGGGTTGGAGGGATGATTATAAATAATATCTCGCAACTTCGAATTTAAAGTCAAAATTTCGAGATTGAGGTCAAAATAGGTTTCGAAATGCTGCTCGAATATGATATTTACCTTGGATCTTTCGATCCAACATTGTTGTACAGAATGACAATAATATTATAAATACAAAATTTATTAATAATATAGAAAATGGGAGTAGTGTTAACATATTCCCAGACGATTTAATGCCCAGTTTGATAACTATCTAAAGTTGTTCCTATGCTCTCTTAGTATCTGGGACTAACATTTTTTGAATCATAGCTTTTTAAAATAAGACCCAGTTTAATTTTGGCCAGTGGTTTTAACTTGTTAAACCATATTTGTGCAGACCTCTCGCTAAAAAAGGGATTGTTTGCCAACATTTAATATAGTAGTAACATATTACGTTATTAACAAATGCAGAGTAAAATATTAAGTTAACCCTTTTTGGTTATAAATTTTCATGCTCAACGATCATGTTTATTCCCAGTTTTAGTTTTAAAGGAAAACTGGGCTAACCGCTATAATATCTAATGAATAAAATGGAATGGTAGCATACCCCTGTAAACTGTTCAAGGTCATGGTACCATGGTTTGCCATGCGGTTATATATATTTTATTTAATTAAGATTAATATCTTTTTCCAGTGAACGAGACGCTGAATATTCGCAGGACTTTGATAGCAAAGAAGTAAAAGTGTACAATCACAGCAGACAGTCCTGACGACTGCGACTACGCTCGCTGACCCTTGGAGCCTCTTGGACTCTGAGCTGCAGGTCAGGGCACGCGAGATTGCTGCAATCTGCAATGGACCCAGGTCAGAAATATATTTTTTAGTATCCGCCATCTTTAAATTTGTTGTACTGAAAGCGTTAAAGAGTTCCTTGGCAATAAAGGTGAAAGTGTTTTCTCATCGCCGTAATACTTTTCTGAAATTTTCCAGTTTTATATATAGGGTAGCTGACTTTTCGTTAGCAAGTATGTGTATGCAGCCACCTTATATATATTTTTCATCGGGCAGGGATTATAATAAATTATTATAAACGTAATTTAATTTATGATGAACCATAAAATTATTATAGAAGTTCTAATTCTCTTATCTACTAGTTCTGTATCACCATGCATCGAATCAGTGGTAAACTATTATTAAGTATTTCCAAATGAATATTTGCATTTGATGCTGTACGAATCACCGTTGTAATAGAATTTTTCTTTACACATTAAGTATGTGTTAATTTTAAATTTATAAGTTACTAACTGTTTCAACTCTTGTTGAAATGGGATATCTACTAGATGTCTGCACTTTGAGTTTAATATTATGTGCTAAAAACTATCTAGTGCTGTTTCATTAAAGATTTTATAAAAGTGTTTGATATGTAATTTTTTTATTCGTTTGAAATAATAGTGTAAGGCGTATATAGTTCAAAAGTGCTTTATCGAAGAAGTGCAGTGTTTGGTTTGTGGCAATCAAATTAATCTCTATTAAGTTTTCTAATAAAATTTGCAATGTCCTGTGGTTTGTTATGTTTTTGTTCAATGTGTGAAAATAATTGTTTTTCATTTTCTAAAATTAAATTTAGGATATCCTGAGGAGTTCGACAACTAATATAAAAGATTTAGCGTATCATTTTTCAAGATTTAACAGAGACCATAAAGTACAATGTTGGTTTAAATTTGTGTCCCCATTCTTTTTAAATTTTTGTGGAGTCATTGACTCGTGCTCGTGCTTTTTGCGGTTTTAGAATTGTTTAAAAATGCCAATGTGGCTTCTTTTTAAATTTACAGTTTAGAAGCAAAATGTCTCGTCAGTCATTAATTAATTCTTGTTTACGTGTCAAGTACAACTATCAATAAACAAACAAGGTATTTACAAGGACACGTCATTTTGGGCTACTCCGTTGATGCAAACAGTATTTAACAATTATATAATTCAAAATTGATGATACACTAACCAAGGCTGTATGCACATTCAATACATTTGAATTTGTAAGTAAGAGGAAAACAGACGAAAACTTGTGTTCTTTTCTTATTACCAACTAACTGCTAACCAATCGAAAGTCAATGAATAATATTTATCCAATTATAATTTTAAACTTGACTTGCTCGCCATTGGAGTTCTTAAAGTTTTTAAATTTTTGTACCCGTTCTATAGTTACTTCAAGAAACCTCAAGGTAGTCACAGAAGCTCATGTTGTTTACACTTAACAAAATGCTACATTTATACTCTTTGATTCGAGTTCTGTGCTTCAGTTTACTTTGTAAAGTTGCCCACATTAAAATTTAGTGCTCCTTTAGAATTATTTATAATGATTTGATCATCATTTAAATATTCTGTTAATGTTTTATCAGTTGTTTTTAAGTTAACATCGATTAAGATGAACAAGTTTTTACTGATATATTATGGAAATAGAGAAGAAACAAAATCGTTATCAATCAAAGAAAAAAAAGAGCGCAACTGAACCAGAATAGTCAGCAAAACAACATTTATAATCGAAATAAAAAGTGCAGTGAATGTATCCGGAACTGAATCTTTATCATCATTTGTGTATTGAACTATTTCTGTTTCGAAGTATTTATCAATATTCTGTTGGAACGTTTGTACATTTCTTTTGATTTTTGTATTCCTATAGTGTGATTTGTATTTTATTTTTGAATTAGTTAATTAATGGAATGCGTGACCTAAATAAACTGTACAACAATTAACACTTCATGAATACATTATCATTGTAAAAAGATACTCTGCGCTGATATGGGGCTTTGAACCTAAACAACCCAGATTAAATAAAACTTGGAATTGTTTAAGCAGCATAACTGGAACATCTTTTAGTCATTTTATTTGTATTGTTTCTGCATTTCGAATGTATTTTCGGCATATTGAAATGCAATAAGCAAAATTCACACTTTTATTGAAATTGACTATTTTAGATGCCGTTGTTGTAGGAATACCTTGCAGTTAGAAACTGTGGTTCTGTCACTGTTTCTGTACAGGCTAAGTCAATGTATATGCCCTTTTTTAGTGAGTTTATTAGTAGGATATTATACAGAATTTTCGGTATGGGCGCTCTACAACATTGCACAGCCAGCTTTCTGTTGGGCGTTAAAATTCAGATTTGTGATGATAACTTTTTATTTTTAAATGGAACTACACGTTTGTATCAAGCTCTAACGTCTAATAAGGTATTCGTAATACGACCAATATTTCGTTTTTTTCCCTTTTTGCTATTTCTTTTTTCTATAGTATGCATACTCTTTTTAATCTAGTAGAACGGAAAATGGGAATTTCACTTCGATGTTTTTGTAGCTAACTCGTTTATTTGAATATAAATTAGCTAAATTCTAATACTTTTATATATTTGGATTCCTCTGACTTTCCTCTACACACAAGTACTAAACTACGTTTGCAAAAAGAATACAAAGAGCCACATTAGTAGACTGTTTTATTTTCCCGTTTATTAGAGGGTTTTGGCAAATGGCAGAGCATTATACGGAATTCTTTGTATTCGGTGTAGGAAGTCACTTGATGTATTTTATGTATACAGGGTGTCAACAAAAGTTGAGATAAACTTAGATGTTAACCATAAAAATGACTTCTGCACAAGTTCAAATTGCAGATTTTTGATCGTAAGATTCTGTTGAAAACACGAGATTTAAGCAAGGCTGATAGTAATTTGTATTTAATTTGACGCTGTTGTTCCGAATTTTACAGTTGTCACTTTTTTCTTTTTTTTTGTAAATTCCGTTTCACTTGCATTAATGAAATACGCATTTGCTGAGTACACTAACATGATTTGGATTCTTGGAGCGATTGGTGGAAATTGAAATACAGTGGCAAGGCAATATGCTGAACGCTATCCAAATAGAAGATATCCAAACCACACAGTTACTAAACGAACTGATCAACGACTACGAGAGAGATGAAATGTTGATCTAAAAATGCTGAAAATTTCCTACATTTCCTAAATAAAGATGTTCAGATACTATTGATAATAATTAGACAAAATATATGGTACCAACAACATGGTGTTCCAGCCCATTATGGAATCATGGTTCGAGAGTGATTTCAGAATCATTTTGCAGATCGGTGGATTGGTCGTGGGGGTGCTATAGCTTCGCCGCCAAGATCACCTGATCTAACGCTCTTAGATTTTTATTTATGAGAATATCTGAAATATTTTTTATATTTCACACCAGTGAACAATTGGGCAATTAAACAAATCGTATCAACCAAGCCACTGCAATTTTAAACGAACACATGCTCCAACGAATACAAAGTTCAACTGCAGTGAGATGTGCAGAATGTCATAATGTTGGTGGTGTTCATTTTGAATAGTTCCATTAATTTACGGAACATTTTGAATTCTGATTTGTTTCTGTACGTTATTGTTATTCTTTTTGTTCATAAGTAATTTGTGTTTAGGTAGTGAAAAGGATTGATACTACTTTATACAGCTGTGCATTCGAATTTTATTATCTTATCAGTGTGTTTAGTAACAGTACTTAAGTAACTACGTTATGTAGTCTTTTCCAAGTCACTCTAATGAATGTAGTTCTAAATATAGACAATATATGAGGGAAGTTCAAATTTGACCTGCATTTTATTTTTTTCTGAACGCAATTGAAGAGATACTTTAAAGCGGTTTTATATTCATCGAAGTAGGCATGTTAGCCAACGCCATAAACAATTGCAACTTGATTGTATCAATACTCTCAGTTGTATTAACAATGTCGTACAACAATGTGTCATACTCTGTTGCACAACGTGTAATTATTAATTTTATTTTCAATGGAGGTGCAAAAGCAAAGCGCCTGATATTCATCAGTGACTTGAAAAACAGTTTGAAGAAGAGTGTTTATCACTCAGAACAGTCTTTGAGTGGTGTAAATCCTTCTGGGATGGTCGTGAACGTTTGTCGAACTTGCCGCATGCTGCTGTGTATCTTGGGAACATTCAAAAAGTTGACCAGCTGATCCGGAGCAATAGGCGAATATCTGTGAAGGAAATGGCTCGGATTGTAAACATTAGTGTTGGTAGTGTTCAAACTATTGTACACGACAAGCTTAAATTTAGTAAAGTTAGCGCCAGGTGGGTTCCAAAACAACTTTCCGCGGAACAACAGCAGAAACGACTTCAGGTTTACAGAGAACTATGGCTTCGCTATGGAGGTGATGACTTTTTGTCACGTATCATAACAATTGATGATACCTGGGTACACCATTATATCCCAGAAAGCAAGAATGTTAGCATGGAATAGTGTCACTCAAGCTCGACAAAGAAATATGATTTTGTTTTTTAAACTATACAATTGTAGTCGTCAGTAGAAATACTACAATTTCAACTAAATCTGTTCTAAAGTTAGCTGCAACAGTAGAGGCGGATTTGGCACTTTCCGCCATACTAGCCTAGAAGAAGAAATGCAGATTTTAGGCTAAAATCATTAGAACGGTGGAGAAACTAAATCAGGATCACATTACGAACATCTTAGATCATCGTTAATTGTAAAAATGTGTACTGTTCCATTTAAAAATTAACAGTCAATTAGCAAAAATCGTTTAATTTTTAGGTACCTTTGAATGGATAAATTTTCTGAAAAAATGAGCAAGTGTAGATGTATGTGCATAAATATTTCAGCTCTGATAGATCTGATAGATTCAAGACTTTTATTATTTCCCCCCAATCGACCCCTGTATTTCATATTTTTGCGGACTGCTTCTTGGGTTTTCCTCGTCTTCTCCTTACATTTTTTTCCCATTCCAGTGCTGTTTTAGGTATCCGATCCTCTGGCATTCTGAAGAGATGTGCCAACCACCTTAAATATGTCCTTTCAACACAGACAACTATACTGTCTTCCTAGAAAAGTTCATTTCAGGATTGGCCCTTCATCTCCACACATCCCCTTTCTTTCCCATATCTCCAAACGCTGCTGTATACCTTTGCCATGGCTCAAGTTTGGCCATATTGTTATGGTAACTCCTAAATATTCAGTTTTCCACCACATCGAATTTGTTCTCCTTATTTCCAGCCCCTCTTATTTTTATGTATTTAGCATCTGTCCCTTTACCACCACCTACTTTCATAATTTTTGTTTTTCTATTATTCTTAACTCAATTGGCTTCTGGTGCTACATTTTATGATCGTGATGGTATTGCCATATTATCCGCGTAAGCAACAACATGGTGTTTTTGATGGTATATAACCCCTCGTCAACGTTGCTTTACGTAAAATCATTTCCAGAACTATGTTAAAAGATCAGGGTACAGAGAGTTTCCTTGCTGCAGTCCTCTGTTTACTTTTAAAATCCTGATAAGATTTTCCCTCTGTCATAATCTTGCATTTTGTTTCCGGAACCATTTTTAATTCGTTTTTTAAACTTTATCGGGATCTACAGAGTTGCCATAACTTCACATAATTTTTCCTTTTTAATCGTATCATGTGCTTGCTTGTAATCTATAAAGGCAAGTCTAGGGGTAAATTCTGATCATAACGTTTAAGATCTGATCTTTTTATAACCCTCTTGATATTCTCTCAGAAGAGTACCTGTACGGTCTGCTATCCCGTTGTGTAACAATATTGCCAAGATTTTATATTGTTATCCAGCAACGCTATACCTCTGTAGTGGTCGTATAACATCCTGTCACCTTTTTTGTGAATTGAATATACTTGTAGTACAGCCATTCCACAAAGCTCTGGCATTATTTAGGTATAATGTAGTTCAACTATTAGTTCATATATTTGTTGTTGCTGTCTTGTCGTTCTGAGTTAGTAAATGTAACTACAATGACATTTTGGCCAGGGCTTTTGTTTGCGATTTCCAGTTAAGTGTTTCACTTCTTGCAGTGTAGATGCTTTTAGTTTTTGTTCGTCTTACTCCTCTAACTAGAGTTGTTGTTCCTGTTGCTGTTTTCTTCCTTTCTTCAATACTTTTTCAAGATTTTGGTAGTACTGTATTTATTTTGTCGTTTATGTCTCCTAATAATACTTCGCTCTCGCTTCTGCATTAAACCACTTTACTTTGATAACCTTGTTATTCTTTTCTGACTTCGTGATAAAAATTGCGTATATATTTTCTATTGTAAGTTTCTTGAATACTTTCTAGCATCTTTTCTAACCACTGTCACTTTTTCTTGCTACATATTTTCTTTGCAACCTTGCTGACCCTTTTATACTGCTGTTCATTTTCCTGTCTATTACATATTTGCATCTCCATCTTTGTTTTATTTTTACAATTAACATCTTGTTTGCATCATCGTTTCATTGCTTCTGTTTTTTATACATTTGTTTTCCAGTATTGCCCTCGGTTAAGTAGATGGTCTGCGGGGGCTGAAGTAAGGGTATTTTACTTCTTAGAATAATACTTAAACAGTAAACGAACTTACAGCGTCTACTACCTGTATTGAAAGCATTTACTAATATAGTCGAGGTATCTAAACATAAGTATTAAAATTTTAGTTGTATTTTGAAATCGTTGAATCAGTCAAATCTATATTGCTGTTGTTATCACTTTTGCATTATTTCGTATTATAATCTAGTGCAGCATATTGTTAGTGCACAGAAGAAATGTTTGTATGCAGAATAGTAGTGCAGGCATTCTAATGTCAACTATATGAACTTTCTCAGAAGGACGCATTAGGCCGTATATCTGTCTCATGCCATCTCGTCAGCCGATTACAATATTTCCTTTGCTACACAGGGACTTCGATGGAGCAGTGCGAACAAGCGCTGTCAGTCGAGTTCACAGTGAAATGCGACGAAATCGACCGCGGGATCAAACCCCGGCTAAGGCGACCGTATTTCACTTAGTTAAGTTTAGGTTGTATGTTGCATGAACGGCTAGTATGTAAGGGACGCCCGCACCCCCTGAAGTAATGCGAAAGCGGTTCCGGGAGGCGGTAATGTGAATGTGAAGAAAAGAAAAGTTCCTTTGCTATATGCTGTTTCGCTAATTCTATTTCTAGCCATTTATTTTCTACAGCCCTCTTATCGACATGTTGTTTAATGAAAATGCATTTAAAATTTTAAGTCACCCTCAGACACATTATATTTTCTGAGTTTCAGTGCAACTATTGCACAACTTACATTCAAAGAACTGTTGAAGAGAGCCTATTCAAACCAATTTTTCATAGAAATTGAAAATAAATCAACGTGGTTTCTGTGTCGTTATCATAATGTTTTTTATATTTCCGTTTTTGTAGAGTGATAATGTGATAAATGAAGTAATGTAATATTCTCGTGCCTAAGATTGGATTATCAAAAGAGAGTGCCGAATTGTAAAAAAAATTGATAAATCAATCATGACCATGTATTACATAGCTGATTTTTAATTAGCGCTTTTTGGCCTTCATTTAAATGCCCATTCAATTTTGCATTGGATATTTTTCTTTTCAACTTAAATAAGTATTTATAAAACTTGAAAAAACGTGAAGCAATAATGTAATGTGCATTGTAAGAGGTAGTTATTGCATATTAACTTGACTTTATTATTGAGATACAGGATATGGATGTTTCGCCAAGAACGAAACTAACAACATGACTAATTAAAAATCTAGCGTCAGTACATGGAAAGTACATTTTAGTACAAAAAGCATCTGAAATAAATATAAAAATGACGTGCAATTTATGATATCTGCTTCTATATTATCTATCTATTGCATTTTATTTTTGTTGCAATACCATGTATATCTATAATTATTAGGTCACTTTTATTAATTATGGCAGTGTTGATTTTGCAATGCATGTGTATATAATTTTGTTAGTTTATTTTAATTTTTTAACAGGCTTTTTGTAAACATATTTCACATGATGCACTGATTAAGTGTGCATCCATAAATCAGAGGTCATTATGAATCACGAGATAATACTACTAATACTATTAATATATAAAACCCGATTAATTAGCAAACAATATCAAGGCGACAACATTTAATTGCAATTCCGAGAATTAAATTCCAGACTTTTTTGTTTTGTCTTAAATTTATCTCTTGCTGCTATGCAGCTTGCTGATAATGTTAAAACCAGCCCCTTTAAAGTAATTCATCAAGTTTCGTGGAAGGTATCGCCCAGAAATAAATGTAAATGTCTTCAAAAATTAATTATCTTTCCATGTGTGTAAGAGAGTGTTGAAATAATGAATATTCGATAACCCGATTTGACGTTAGAAATATTTTGAGAGAAAAAGAGAGAGAGAGATAGAAAAACAGAGACAGAAAGATATTCAGCATTGTTCTCTATCGATTAGTCGAATTTGATGAAAGAATTCCATAAGAATAAATATAAAAAGACATTTTAGAAGTTTTTAAATAGTAGAGTTTGGTAATTTTGAAAGATTTAAAATATTTAATAATAGGATACAATAGTAAACCATGTAGAAGAACTTCTCTTATCTGGTGGACAGATAATGTTAGCCTCCTGTCCAGAATACGTGCAAATAGGGCTCACAGAACCTGCTAATGTTAGGTAATTGACAGGCCATTGGCCTATACACAGAAGAAGAAGAAGAGGAACAATGTTTTTAGCTAAATTATTGGTTTTTAGTTTTAAGACATTGTAGGTAATTATTTCTAAAAACATTATATTTTGGAAATTTACAAACCCATTTTTTTCCGAAAGAAATATCAAGGAAGTTATTTAACATATTAGAGACACGTGTCATTAAAAATAAGTTATGTCGGTGAATTTGTTTTGTGGCACCAAACACGAAATATAATTTTGAAAACTATAAGGTTTTCGTAAAGCTACTTTCGATTTTAAAAGAGCTTTAAAGAAGTTAAACGTGTCCATATTTCGAACACGTGCCAACAATTTTAATATAGTAATCGAGAAGTGCTCTTTTTGGTTCTAAGTACAAAATTTCACGTTATATCGGTCTGCCATATCGGGGTGACTTAACAGGTCGCTGTTAATTTGGTTATAATCATTTTGTAAGTAATAATCAGCACGTGCTGAAATCGTGAGAAGCATCTTCGAAGCAGACAGGATGGACTTTACCAGCAGACATGATTAATCAGCGATATGTTATTTTAGAATGTGCCCTTGCTCAGAATCGGACTGAGACAAATTCATTGGAAATTCTGGAATTATTAAATAGGAAAAAATAATGTTATTAAACGCTGGCACTGCACATTGTTTTTATATTTCTAATTTACAAGGCGATCTAGCGAATAAGTCGCAATGAACTCAAATAAATGGCAATATAGTTACGTTTAGCCAAATGTGTTGTAAATGCTATTTGGAACCAGAAGTGTGAGTAAATGCTAAAAATTTTGTTAACTACAAAATGGGTCAAAATATTACAAATGTCTATTATAATTTAGTTAGTCCATTAACCATAGAACACATATACTATTGATATTATAAAGATTAATGCCAAAGTCCAAGAAACAAAACCACTTGTCAAGAAATGACCTGAAACTGGGAGTAGCAAGTCGTTAACTTAATAAGGACAATTCTTTTATTATCATTATTTATTAATTATCAAGGCATACATTTTTATATTGCTTCGTCTTCTTTATTCTTTTCCCATTTTTCTATACGGCATTTGGTTTTGTAGCCATCTCTTGTATTCTGGTCGGTTGTTAGCCAGTTTTATAAATACTTGCTACGAATTTTCTCTCTTCCTATTCTATAGTCTTTTATTCTAGTCCATTCTCAGGCTATTGGTTTTACTTTGAATCTGCTTAGCTTTCGCGGTTGATATATGGATGAGTACATGTTGGCGCCACCCCCATCCTCTCATTTTTATATTACAGAGATTGATAAACAGTATCAGGATAGTTAAAATTAAGTATGAATAATGAAATAATTAATTCACAATTAGGAATTTTATTAAGGAGATTCTAACCCGACGACGTGGCAGTTCAAAATAAGTGCAATTTTTTACGTCGACAAATAATTATAATTCTTTCTCTGTCCATCCGGAAGCTTAATGCTGTTTACCTGAACGCTGGAAAGCGAACTGCAGCCAATGTAAAAACCAATGCGTATAGTATACCACAAAATAAATTTTAGCACGGTTTTAGCATTTTTATGATTTATTAACGAGTTATTGGATTGCTACTCCTTTCCAATTTCTATTTGTTCTTCTAAACCCTGATGATTAGTAAAATTTTTGAAAGTTTAATGATGTAAGTATTCGGAAAGAACGTTTCTTATGTCACTTTCATTGTGTTTTCAGCTATGACGCATTTAACAATTATTAAAACATTACAAGAAGTAATCGTGGGCTAGAGCGCGTTAGATTTTTACGCTGGTCTGAGGTTCAATTCTCAGCACCGGAACATCGGATTTTTAACGGCCGTTTTCCCTCGCAAGGCAATGGTAAAGTGAGTTCTGCCTAGGAAATCTTCTCTAGAGAAGGAGTGTTTACACTTCCCGTGGTTCGGAACACACGTTAAGCTATAGGTCCTGTATGTTTGTGATACTTTCAAACGCGCAACAAAGGCATAGGAGCTAGTATAGCATTCAAAAAAAGAAGAAACTTCTCATAATTAAATAGAATGGCACAGTCAAAATGATTATATACAGTTTTATACAATCGAGTGTTTTTTTTAAGTGTTAAATGTACCAACAGTTAGCATAATAAGGCCGGCCTCGGTGGTCTAGTAGTTAGCGCGTTTGCCTTTAGATCCGAGGGACGCGGGATCGAACCTGGCCGAGGTCGGGTAGATTTTTCTAGCGGGGAAAAATCTGAAAATGCGCCTTCTGTCGGATAAGAAGTAAAGCCGTAGGTCCCGTGCCACTACGATGTGTTACACGTTAAAAATCACTACTGGAGTTGGAATTACCCCAGATAGGCAAAATTCTTAGTTTGGGTGTACAATAACCCAATGATGGCTGCAGTGCTTAGAGATGCTTGGAAAACCGCGTCCCAGATCTCGCTCTTTCAAATCAATCAATCAATCAAGCATAATAAGCGTTACCATCGCGATGTTGTTTGGAAATAAACGCTAATACCACTACAACTACGTAACAAACATACTATACCCACATCACCTTTTCTGCATCACCTGTACAAAATTTTGAATCCTGAAGAAGTAGATATGCAATTGACGTCATGGAAAGTTTGAGCGGGTAATTATTTTATGTAACGTGCTTTTTATTTGTGGTTTATCTGTTTTTAACAATTTGCCAGTATATTAAGCACGTAAACAATTTTTCTGAAGACGTGCTTACAAAAAAGTTGAAAATTAACACGAATGTTTACACAGATTTGCAGCATTACTTGTTATTAAAAGCCATTACACAGATATTTATTTATATCTCGCCCAGACATTTTTTAATTTTTTTAGAAGTTATCTGGGATCAAAATATGGAAATACTCAATATCGAGTTTTAAGTTCAGATTAAGCGGTAATGATTGGTATTTTTACGTATTAATTAAATTTCAGAGAGATTGTATAATTTATTTACGTTCTAAATGGGTTAAAATTTTGTAATGAAACTAGTGACCTACTTAAGGTTAACTAGCGAATAATCTTGCCAAAAAGACGAATATCTTACAAATGGACTTTTTACTTTTTTGTAATGATATCAATTTTTGGGAATAATATCACTTGCAATTAAAAAAGGAAAGCAACTGTTAAGAATAAAGAGCTAGAATAAAGAGATCTGCAGCCTTATCTCAAATTTAACATTATGCATTATACCGATATGATAGAAATAGTACATTTACAGTTTGAAACTGAGTATAAGGACAATAGATGTTTATGGACATTTTTATTCAAGAGAATTATCCCATGAGTTTTAATTATCATCGAACTTTGTACGTCTTAAAAAATAATTATGTAAAGGGTACACGTAGTTCATGAATTTTCACAATTTTATATTTTTTATAATCGAACTTTGCATCTTCCATTAAAATTTTATACGGATTATAAAATTATATTTTCTGGTAGACTTTGATTTTGTGGGTGCCAAGATGATAAAATACAGCAACAATAATTAATGTTAGTTAGTTCTATACATTTTATACATTAATCTGAAATTTGTTGTTTAGGAATATCTCAGTATGCGATCAGATGTATAAGTTACATTGTAATGTTTATTTCTTGTACAAGGAAGGAAGGAAAACCTGAGTCAGGACAGATGGCCCGGGGGTAAATCCTTGCTTCCTAAAATTCACTAAGTTGTTCACATATCGTGATAAAAAACGTGGGAGCGAATCAATAATGGTGATATTTAGTAGTGACGCCGAAAATTGCTAATATTTTCACACCGAAATTTGATTTAGCTATTTTCTGTAATAATCACATTATAAGACAAAATCACGTCAAACATTTTCATTCTGGTTTAGGGTAAAGCTTAATATGAAATACGGTTGCTATTGCTGGCCAGAACGCCCTCTCGCCTCTACTCCTTGATCACAGCTACCGCTTGCAATATAGCCATGATGGTTTAAGGTTCTTAATGTTCGAAAATTTTGAACACAATGGCAATTTATTTTTTGAGAAATGGAATCAATATTAACGAAACAGTAATTTTCCATACGAACTTTATTAAAATATACGTTGCGTTGTACATAATAAATATCTAAGTACTAAATATACCTTCGTATTGTTATTAACCTTGTCTCACACCAAAAGCGATGGGCCTCTAAGGCCTGTGAAAGCTTCATAATAATAGTAATTGTATGCTCTTTAATAATAATAAAAAAATATATATATGAAGTATACTATTTTTAATGCAGCTTCCATGGTAAAGGATTAGTTGCAGGTACATGACAACTGTATGAACTGAGAGTATGAAATAAGACAGTAGTCCCAAACAATTTCATTATTATGCATTTATGCAGGGGCAGATTACGTAATAAGGTATATAATATGCAAAAATGTATTGTTGAATTTGGAAAGGTTTGGAGTAGGTTGGCTTAGATTTATAAATGGGTTACAAAAAAGCTACTTTTAACTTTTAAAACAAATTTAACGGAGAAATCTTTAATTATAATGAATAAACACATCGTATCATGCGGCTTTATTAGAGAAAGAGCCAACTTCTTCTTGGAAGAAAGGTGAAATTGTGGAGTGATTAAAAGCTGAAGATATATTTTTCTCTCCATACAAAAAAAAATCATATTAGAAAATGCTTTAGTGTACCCTATATAATGAATAAGACAGAATATTCCTCGAATGAGAACACTTTTTCTGCAGATAGTGACAATTACGAAGATCAGGTACCAACACCTTGTATATATAATTGCTTACGTAACAGTTGAGCGTAAATTATAGTTATTTATTAAAAATTTGTCAAAAATAAAAGATCGTGACATGACCTGTTGAGACCTGTTGTGACATTTGCTTATACCAAGCGTTAATTTCAGGTACTATTGAACTAAAGGGCATTTCATCAGGTTATAATCCAAGCAGCAGTAAGCACGTGTCGATTCTAACGTAGGCGTATATCTGTATTTCAGTATTTCTTTGTGAGACCTACGGTTCTATACCTGCTTAAAACCTTTCACGTACCTTAGAAAGGGATGTATCAAGAGATCCAAAAAAAGCTGATCCCAGCGGGCTGTGGAATGAAAAGTCACGTCTTTTCTAGACTAAAGGAATGTTTATAATGTCAATTTCAGGTTAGGCTGTGTTAGCTGGAATTAAATAATAATGAAACGTCATTTTTAGGAGCAGAAATCTTTTATTGGGCAGCAGTAAAAGAAATGAATAAACTTGAACTAACGTAATGATCACATGAAATGTTGAAAATGCCTGTCTTCGTCCTCCAAACATTTCTGAACTCGTCTTCTTTCGGTATGTAATAATTGTATTGGGATACCTCTCTCGGAATTCCATAGAACAAGGAGGAATCGAATAGGTCCATTCTCTGTCAACTTGAAAGCCGTTCCGAAAGATAGATTCAATAACGAATGCTCTTGAAAGTGTATTAAAAATCATTTTACCAATCTGTCAAATTCGTATCAAAAAAAAAGGTAACTAATTTATCTGACATCATAAACATTCCTTTAATCTAGTGAAGACGTGACTTTTCACTCCACAGCCCGCTGAGGATCAGCTTTTTTTTTTATCTCTTGATAAATTAAAAGTATGTATTTACTACGGTTACTGTGCGAATCCTTTACCGACGAAACTACATGAAAAATAGTACATAAAGTTTTTTTAAGGATAGGATAGCGTTATTGTAAAACCAAACTAAATAGACTACAATTTATATTTTAAACAATTAGAAGTTCGACGATTACAACCACTAAGAATTTTGCTGTTTGCATGTTTGATATTAAATATATTTTTTATACTTTGCGTTTATAAGGCTTTCCTTACGAAACGCGAATGACGTCATTTGGGTTTTATAATAATTTAAACATGCACGCAAAATTTTATTTTTAAAGGTTGGTACAATTGCACTTGAACTTATCAGTTGAACAGAAAATGTGAAATGTCAAATTAAACTAATCTACAAAATACGCTTTAATACCAACCCATCCAATATGAGAATGAAAATTATTATAAAATTTTAATTTTTGATAAATATAAACGCAAAGTATAAAAAATAGTATAAAGAATTCGTTTTTTAAGGCATTTATAGGCACTCGTCCTTTAGTAAACTGGCCGCTGCGCGGCTCGTTTTCTAAACACGGACTCGTGCTTTAAAACGTGCCTTAAAAAACTAATTCTTTAATATACTATTACAAAACCTTGGTGAAGTTAATACCTAAATGACTTTTTAGCGATGATGACCGTTGTGACTGGCGTTCTCGCACATTAAGAACAAACGTGGTAAGCTTGGATAACCATTGTGACCACAATTGACAGATAGACGTTGTGATGAGGATAAGCCATCACAAAATTGAATATAATAGCCAAAATTATAAGTGGTACTTAGCCGTTTTACTGACCGTAACATATAAAATAAGCCGTTGTCGTTGTGGCTAAACTAGCTGATTTGGGCAACGTTTGTAATCGTGGTCGATATAACCAAACCACCAGAACTGTTAATCAGCTTTCTTGGATACTGAACGGTGAGACTTATCGGAAGGTTCAGCAGTATTGTATACAAAATGTACAGCTGATAAGGGCCTTCGATTATTTCGGCAGCCGAAATAATCGAAGGCTAATGTGACCAAGGTAGTTGTTCTAACCGAAGTAGTTATTGTGTTTATTGAGATAACATTTGAATTAGGCCGCTGCGACTAAGGTTGTCGGACATTTTATCTCTAAATGGTAGTTATAATCGTCGCAAACTGGGGCGACTGCTGCGTCCAAAACATAAAAATTCCTGCTGTGAACGCGGTAGCCTTTGTGACTGCAACTAGTCATTACTACAATATTAGCTTAAATAATCCGTGGTCTGTGTAGCCACGGCAGCCATTGTGACTAACTTTCCTGAATACTGAGCACCATTGTGATCAAGATGATCGTTGTAACATTCATAACAGTCGAAATAATTACAGGACATTGTCACTAAAGAAGCCGTTGCGAACACTGTCATTAACACAACATTTGAAATAGGCCGTTGTGACCAAGATTCTTGGACATTGAAATGGTGGTGGATATAGAAATCGCAAACGAAAGCGACCAATGCAATTATACTTATAAATGCCCTCTATGGGCAGGGTAGCCTTTGTGACTACAACTAGTTACAGCTATATCAACAGCTCGAATAATCCGTGATTGTTGTAACCATAGCAGCCACTATGCCTTCCTTATACACTGACCACAATTGTAGGTGATCGTTGCAATCAGGGTGAGCGTTATGACATTCATAACAGCCGAAATAATCGGAAGTCATTAAGACCATACTAGCCGTTGTGATTAGTGTGAGTTGTAACAACATTTGAAATAGGCCGTTGTAATTAAGGTTCTTGGACATTGAAATGGTGGTGGTTATAGTAATCACAAGCTGAGGCGACCAGTATATTAGAGCTTATAAATTCCCGCTATGAGCAGGGTAGCGTTTGTAACTACAACTAGTTACAACTACAGCAACAGCTTAAATAACACGTAGGCGTTGCAATCAGGACGGCCATTATGACTACCTTCCTGGTACACTGATCAAAGTGATCGTTATAACATTGATAACAGCCGAAATAATTGGAAGCCATCGTGGCCAAAGCAGCCGTTGTGATTAGAGTCATTGGCATAATATCTGAAATAGGCCATTGTTACTAAGATTCTTGGACTCCGGCGAGCGCTGTTACCAAACCACAGAGATGACCGTTGTGAGCAGATATCCCTTTGATACTACAACTATAACGATCGAAATAATCGCTACTTGTTGTGACCATAGTCGTCATTTTGCCCGATTGTGAACAGTAATACCTGTCAACAGTATTTGTACCAACAATCCGAAGCTTGAATGGCTGTTCTGACCAAAACTTATGTGGACTTTGCTGTTATAACAACAATCATGACACTTGAAAGAAACCGTCATCGTTGTGACCTCGGCGACAAATTATGACCAACTTCTTGAATAGTGAACAGTGGGAGTGGTCGCAAGCTTGAATAGCTACTGTGGGTAATATTTATAGACAATCGTTACAATCGTTTTAGCGACATTTATAACAGCCATTCTTACCAAGATAGCCGCTGTGATTAATGTTAGAGGCCATTGTGACAAAATCTAAAGTATGCCATTGCGATGAAGGTTCTTGAATATTGAGAACTTTAAATGGTGGTTATTGTAGTCACTGGAAGTTTGGGTGTCCATATGGCCAAAAATTACATGTGAACTTTATTCTAACGAAAAAGACACTAACATATTCGTTTCACTGATAATTAAAGTAATACTACCTTCAACGCTAATTATATTTGTAAGATATAGTTTATCGATTTGTCATTCCTTGTCAAAAAAAGGTAAAAAATTCAAGGATGAGTATTCTTGAATTTGCAGGGTACATATACTTAAAGTTCTCACATTTTCGCAATGAAAGTGTGAAAAATGTCCATAAAAGTGTCAAGCAGAGGGGGGAGGAGCGGTTTTATCGCAGACAAAAATAATATTTATACTGATAAGAATATTCCCGCTGTACATAAGAATAATGTAATATAAAACAATATACGAACAATGCTTTATTTATTCTCTTTTTATTTCAAATACAGCTTGACCTTCCATTATCAAGAAAACACCTTTAACCTCACTGTCTTAATCAGGGATTTATTCTGTAACGAAATAATATAAACACTTAATTAATCATATCTAGGTACAGTTCTACTAATTATTGCGTAAAATGTTATGAATTTTCGAACAGGATCTTAAACGATTGGTTTTAGGTCGCAAAACAATTTTATTAAACATGCACGAAATGCATGTACAGCTTAGAAGTTTATGATTGATTAAGGATTTATAAAGTAGCAACACAATTTAAGAATAACATCGTTAAAAATAGAAAGCTTGATTATTTATTCAAAACGTAATTAAATGTCAATGTGACTAAAAACGTGATGATTTGTTAAAACAAAGTATTCTCAGTATGTACATTGAGGTTAACATCTTTCAGATTTTCAAATCCATTTATTAGATTTTTTTAAATCAAAAGAATGTCTTCCATATAAGATGGTATTGGTATGGAAACGCACACTATCATAAACGTATGGAGTAATGACCGGAATCCGGAGTCGTGAGTCGTATCTCCGGATAAATCTTGGTTCGATATGTGGTTCATCCCCATTCCGGGCTCGGTGCTGATCGTGCCAGTCACAACAACCTAATATTATTCAATATTATAAACTGAATTATTAATATGGGCCAAGCCATAAAAATCAATTCCGAATTCTGCGTTTCTTGCGTTGCAATAAATCCCCGGAATTTGTTACGTCGATATTTCTAAATGACTTTTTTAGGATATTACTTACTTAAATAACATTTCTTAAATGAAGAAAGAACTTTTATCATTCTGTTTTGTTCTTATTATTTAGAGCTTTTGTTGTTTTTTGTTATTAGGGACTTAATCGCAATGTGATTGCAATTACTCATTCTTTTTAAAAATAATGTTATCAAAGGTGAAGGTTTTTATAATTGCTCGGCCAATCAAATCTTCAGCTTTCCAACGAATGTTTAAATGCTATAGTTTGTTTTGTGTTTTGTCAGTCGATATGTTGTAATAACTATTCATTTGTAAGTGAGTAGGTGATTGTCATTTATTAGAACCGTTTAACTTTATTAAAAATCCTTTTTAATGCTACTGTTTTTTCATGTTCAGGGATAAATCTAAATTTAAAATCGAAGCTAGTGATTTAATAAAGTTTATGTAAATTGTTTGTGTAATTTAGTAGGAATGGTACTTGTAGACACAACATAATTACAGTTGTAATTTTGGAAGTATGTAATTTTCTATTGTAACAGTGATATTATTTAACGGTGAAACACGTATTTTAGAAAATCAAATATATAATTTAAAATTGTTTTCATTCAGGAAAATATATCAATGTTTTTTTATTGTAAAAAAATATTACAAAGAATACATTATGTAATGTTTTCGTATTATTTGAAAGTGGTTTTTACTTTTTCTTTTTATAATCTTACGCCGTATTATTTTTGTAACATCAAAACACCTGATGACCTCTTGGTTAAGTTAAACGAATACAGCTATAATTTATTGCTGCATTATCTTTTTTGTACAACAATCAATACGCAATTACTTTTCGTATGTGATGTGCTGGTGTAATTGCATGTTCTACTATTATCAATCGCTATGCGTTTGCTTTGGAATAGGTTGCACTAATGACCCACACCTAAATGTTCAGGGAAAGAAATATGATATCGACTTTACCACCACCAATCGTTCTGGGGTTAGGTTGCGAGGGAAGTAAAGAAAGTAAAGCATAAGTACTAGTTTTATGTTTTGAACCGGTAAGTTTAAATGCATCTACTGTACTACTGCACGTCACAGAATTTGAAAGTTTGTTATTGGAAAAAATGGAATTTTGTCGTCAACTTCTCAAAATTACAAAGTAGGTGCATGTTTCATGTATGTAGCCTTGAGTCTTAACTATAATTTTTTAATACAATTTAAATAATAAATCAACCCCTATGAAGGTATAGAATTCGTAATTTAAGGTTGATTCATTTTAATTAAGATATGTTTGATTTAGATTCTTTTTTTATAGCACCGAATCGGTTATACAAACTTTTAGTGAAGTTTGACAAACATTTTGATGATATAATATTAATTACAGAATAATTTAAATCAACTTTGGTTCTACAATAAGATTATGACTAAGAAATTAGTGTAAACAGCAGTGAACTTTTGTTTATTTCGCTGCTAATTTGATTGTTTACACTACATTTTTGGTGATAAAAAAATTAGTCAGAGCTAACAGTTGAAAATTTCATAAACCGCTTACCTCTTTGGCCATAAATGTTATGAAGTTTAGAAGTTTAGAAGAATTAATTACAACAATTTCTCGATTAGTGCGTTTATTAAATTAATTAATACCAAAATTCAGGTAGTGATGTGTTTTTCAACGTTCTTAAAATATAATCCAAAAGTTTATGAAAAAGAAATCAGGAAAAGATTGTCAAAACCGCTTTTTTGAAATATTTTTTAAAGAAGCAAAGTTGCGTAATTTTATACTTTGAACAAACTTTACAATACTACTAAAGCATACTGAATTAAAAACCATAAAAAGCTTATCTTTAAAGAATTGGTTGGAATATTGTATCCGATTATTGCGATTGAAAACAGTATGGTTTCAGTATATTCGAAGTTCAGTATTCAATTTGAAATGTAAAGCTAAAGCTTTAAAAATTAAAATGTGTGAAATTCCCCTGCTCGATAGCGATAAAGTGTAGTATGTTGCTGTAATTGTAAATTCACTGTATGCACGCTCCTTGTTTAAGCAAACTGAACAACGACTTGTCTTTATACAGTGAGACTGTATAAGTTGGACTTATTTAAATAATATTTACTGGGTGCACTTTCCAGAACTACACGTGATTCTACGAGAATTGTGGAAATATATGTAAATACGTTGTAACAATATTTTGAATATATTTAGAGTAGAAGATATTTAAGAGTATATGTTAATTTTTAAGTACATACCTAGTGTAAGTGATTGTAATAACATATTGCCCGAATTAAACACATTTATTTTATTATCTTCCATAAATTTACAAAAGAGTATAAATTATGTAGTTACATTGCATAAAATCACGCCGTCGTCGTTCAGTTTGCCTGGAAGCACCAAGTCATTTTGCAAAATGACTGAAAGTCAGTCGTTACATTGTAAAATAGTAGACGTTTGTTCAAAATAACGACGTTTTGCAAAATGACTTGACATGACTGTGAGGTCACTACTTTACCTACATGTAGGAGAGGTGAAAAGAAGTTGAAATTAAAGAGTGGTCATTTTCTCTAAATTGACTACTAAAGTAGTTATGGCCTGTTTTAGTTAAATACTGAAGCAGCCGAAACAATAAATGATATTAAGTGGTATTTGATACAATGGACGGTGCCCAACTCAAGCCACCTGCAATAATATCATCCTATTTACTTATTACTCTGTCGTTTACTTGAGTAGATAGTAAAGTTGCAATAAATAAATAAAAAAAAAAGTGGTTGATACAAACTGTCTACGTTACTATGGAAATCATATTATTTACTTGTATGTCAAACAGTAAAACACCTTCAAGTTCATTTCTCTGCTTGCGCTTATTAACAGTGTTGATAATGTTTACTTTTACAACGCGACAGTACGCCGATATCCATTACATGTACGGTTTTCGTGATGGAAACTCAGTAGCAGCTGCTCGAGAATATGGGTGGAGATTTCCAAATCAGCAACTACCAGACTGACGAGTTTTCCAATGAGTGCACAACCACCTACGTGAGCAGTGCACAACCACCTACGTGAGCACGGAAGTTTTCCGAAACCGTCGACTGAGCCTCCAAGCTGCATAGAGCAAGTATTAGACAATGAGGACAACATCCTGCGAGAAATTGATAATAATCCCAGCTCCTCTGTTCGTCGTGTACCTGTACAAGTTAATGTACCACGAGTGCGAGTTTGGAGAACACTAAAACGTCATACATGTCATATCCAGCCTGTTCAAGCTCTCTTACATACAGATTTCGCCATTCGTATGGAATTTTACCATTGGATCATTCATAATCGAAATCTACGTAGTAGAATTTTATTCACGGTTGAGGCAACATTTACAAAGGATGTAAAGATTATGTACACGAAGTAGTGACCACACGTCGAAGGACAGCCTGTATAATGTAAATCAGAGCTGTAGCCACCACACTAATCGAAATGAACCGATCAACAACAGATTCTCATAGTTTTACTTTAAATTTGTCTTGTAAATCTGCAGTTCTTAATCTTTAATGGTTAGCCGTCCCCCATTAAACTCTCATAATACTGAAATATTCATTTATTTAGTGCATATGAAACTTTTTTTGTTACATTAATTTTATTGAAACAGTTTTAATAATAACATCTGTATTTTTTCATTGTTCTTGATTTTCATTGGATATGTTTGTTGTTTTGTTTCATTAATTTTATTGAAACAGTTTTAACAATAACATCTGTATTTTTTCATTGTTCTTGATTTTCATTGGATATGTTTAGAAAATAAATAAATACAACACGGTAATGTAAAAAGGTTTGAGACAAGGTGACATCATTTCCCCTAAAATATTGACTTTGTCTTCAGAGGATGTTTAAAAAAATAGACTGGGATAAAAGCGGTTTAAATATAAAGGGTTTCTGATATACTTGTATCAGACATTTTACAAAACCTACCATATATGTTGTCCAATTCACAAGATAGATCGCAAGAAATAGGTTTAAAGATGAACTAAGAAAAACAAAAATTATGAACAACAGGGAAGCAGTAGAAAGTTATATCTATTCAGATCAAAATAAAAGAACCATCAAGAAGAAGAGCCAAATAGGTTAATCAAGCTGGGTGAGTAGCGTTTAACTACTGCCGAGATGTGTTAAAACGTAAACTAGATCAAAAATTAAAGACAGAACTGCTCAACTAAAAAATTCTTCCTGTTTTCGCCTACGCCGCCAAACCATGGACCCTTACTAAGAGAAATAAATATATCGTACTCGTAGCGCAAAGATCAATGTGGGGTATAACATCCTAGAATCAGCGAGTGAATCAGGAGTGAAATGAAGGTACAAGAAATAATTGAAAAGATGCTCGAACAAAAATGGCAATGGATGGGCCATACAGCAAGAGCTACAAATATCAGGTGTAAAACGTATTTATATTTCAGTAGTATTTCGATTCGTTTTTGCAACCATGGAATCTGACACCAGTTTAGTACCACTGGCGTAGATAATATAGACGTAGATAATATAGACCTGTAGGACATAGAAAAGGTCTGCAAAAATTCATAAACAAACTGTAACTTGAATAGTCCTCACATTTTTGTTATTTTACATGGAGTTATTTTATCTACAACTATAATTTTAATCAATGAACTTACACGTGCCATATGTAAATTCAAGAGCTCTCAAATGAGTTGTCACTCGACTCCCCTTTTGCTATTTAAAATGTTTGTGTTGATGAGCATCATGGCGGCATGGTTACCCCAACCAGAATCTGATTACCAAAACCAACACCTTCTGCTTAGTTTTAGCGTCATTAATTTAATTTTTCTAAATACTCCAATATACAAAAGCTAATTGAAGAGGAATATTAATCTCTAGACTACCTGAAATCATTGTACAGATACAATTTATATTTTATCTTTTATTCGTGATAGATGCTTATAAATTCCTCTTTTTCCCTTTTCGGTCGTAATGATATCCCATTTAATTAAATAACTGTCATTCCAAGGTTCCGCGCTTCTATTCTTTGCTATAAAACGTAGAAAATCGATGTTAAATCACCCCCAAGTAAGCAACAGTGGTTTTTAAAAAGTGTACCCTATGCATCATAAATAATAAATATTTAATAGCCCTTAGAGCTTGCATAGGGTGAGCTAATAGATTTCGGATTATTTCTGTATTAGTGGATAGGGGGAAAAGTAAGACTTGTCATATTTTAGGACATCGATTATTTCTTTTCCTGTCGTGAGGTACCAGAGCTGAATAAATTCATATATACATTTTATATTCTTTGAATATGTGTAGGAATAATTAGTTTTAACAAGTAGGAGCTTATCCATTGAAAATTACATGTTTCTATACGTGTAGGATAGTTTACACGCGTCATAACTATGTAACTTTTTGTGACAAAGTTGTTGGTATACCTTGTGGAAACTTTCACTGGAATAAAATCTGTAACTTGGATGTACAGCAATTCTGTAAAAATTCCTAAAACACGTCAATGTTAGTCGTTCACTGGTACCATTTCAGTGGTGATATTTTTAGTTTATTTTTACGCGGACGGTTGCAACTACCCCTCACATGTTTTCTCAAATGTAAAAGTATGCCAAGTGACACATCGTTCGAAAGCTTATTTGCAGAGAAATGCAAAACATGTTTTATTTTCTAATTATTCCAAAAGGTTGCGTGTTAAAAAATAAAACGTATAATGTAAGTTAAACGCTGTTTAAAGTAAAAGATGTTCAAAATGTACGCTATGTTTTTTTTTTTTTGGTAAAAAGCCAATCGATGATTAAACCCATTCCTTACATTTTGTAACATTTCCGGTGAGTTTTGACTGATCTCACGCCTGATACCGGACAACATCGAAAATCTGCAACGGTGAAATCGGGCAGATCTCACCAGAAATGTTACAAAATGTAAGAAATAGAGTCCCCAGTCGTATTAATTTTTTGAAACACCAGGAAAGCGAGTAGATGAGCTGTCGGATTTCTAAGATTAACGTAGGGTTAGTTGCTAGCTTGAGCTTGTTAATGCAAACTGTAAGAAAATATAACGAGACGCCCTTAATTTATATCAATTTGTCGCTTGTTAGTTTATCGTAACTTTAGTAAAAATCCCTATCGGAAGGAATTTTCTTTCGCAACCTCCTACTTACACGCTCCTATGATTAGGCAATATTTTGTGTATTACTCCCAATTACTCAGAAACTCGTGGCTATCTTTATAAAAATTATACTGTAAGGATAAAATATTATAGAGGATACAAATACATTTTTAATTTTCTTCCAACACTGATAGTTTTGAAGAAATTACGCCTTGCTATTTTAAATGGGGGACACATTGTATATATTGGATTCTACTAGAAATTCAAGTCAATCGATTGATTAGTTGCTCTCAAGCAACTTTTCCGAAAAAAATCTTAGCAATACAAACCCTCTCCATAGTACACTTCTTGTAATCCAAAATTACCAGTGAAATAAATCTAGTTACAGGTAAGATAGAAAATGCATATAAAACGAAAGTTTCTAAAATATTAATGTAGAATGTAGAGAATATTTACGGCACAATGTCAGTTAATAATTAATCCCGTAACTAAACATGAGCAATATACGTCTACGTACAAGTTCTTGGAAAATCTTATTGTTAGATTGATAAACTGCTTCGTTCTTTGAACCCCAAAATTAGTTGGCTCTATCGTAAATGAAACAGACAATCATCTTTTATGAACCTGTCAATACGCAATAAATCATGTGCATTGTTATATCCACCAACGTATTTTTTTTTATTATTTACACCTTTTAATAAATGTTTTTGCACCTTCCCTGTATTTTATAATAACGTCAGTCAGTTCTTGAACTTCCTGTGTACTGTTTGTGTCTCTAAAAACTAGTTGCAATACGTTTTAAGTAATAGTAATCTTAAAAATTATTCATCAAAATGATCTAAAAAATATATTCGAATATTTTAGTTTCACTTAAAATATTATAGGGATACTCAATAGTAATTGGTGGGTGTCGATTTGTATTTACTTGATAGAAGCTATAAAGTTAAAATATCGGAAACTTAAATAGAATATATCCTTGTTGTTTGCTTATCAATGAGATGTAATCAGCAGATTGTGTGAAATCACTTCGCATGAATGTTAGACATGACGCTATTCTACTCCGTTGAAAGACGAAAAGAAAATATATTGCGGTTTACTAATAACGGGACCGACGCCTTAATATTCCCTTCAAAGCATAACCGGTTACATACTTTTCGCCATATTGGTTCGCCCATCGAGGTACCAACCCAAGCACTACGAATTCCGTTTGATAGATAACGACTTAATTGGAAAATGTTGTAAGGAACCTGATGTTTTTTTCGATATAAAAACCTGTAAGTTCTATTACTATATTTTTATTAACCCCGTCCTACATAAAGCGGATAAAAGTAATTTCAGACCAGAGATGCTTAAATGTGTATATGTGTTGTTCAATTAATCTACGGAAAACATTAAGCTATCAGCTCATGTCAGCAACGAAGCTAATTTGTTCAAGTTTGGTGAAGAATGTCATTGATGTTGATCCTTCAGAATTATTTTGTAATTTATAACACAAAATACTGCACCGGGTGTGTACTCTCTACAAATGGCAAATATTTAATAGAAATATGCTTTTATTCAATTAAAAATTCCATGGAAATGGAATGGAATTTTTGGTTAAAACCATTTTAAAACTCCTGCTGATGTTCATAAAAATACTAATGTTACCGAAGTACTTAATGGTTTTAATAAATTACAAACGTAAAATTAATTGTTTTGTATTTTAAACTTGTATTCAAGAATTAAGAAAAGATTGTTTTCGGAGAAGCATATGGAACATATGCTAAATTTTTCACTGAACTGGAACTAATTAGTGTTATTTATTATGCGATGCCATAGTAACAAATTGGGCTCATTTCTGTACAAACAACAAAGATAAGTTATGTATGCCTATAAACTTACGGTTTTAATCAACTACAGTGACAAATTTAAAAAATGAGTAATACACAAGGTTTTATATTAAAAACAAAACATACGTTCAACTTGCCATTGTTGGATCGGACACCCTGTCTAAATAATCTAAAATATCCAAAATGTTTCACTTTAATAAAAATTTTCCATATTTGTAATATTAAAGCTATTATCACAGAAACGCAGATCAATGGGACGGTCACCCTAGATACTTCTAAAATGAGATAATTTTCGTACTAACAAAAGTTCTAAAAAGTTATGCATGTTTATGAAGCAGGGCCTACATGTAATTCTGATAATCAACATATCTGTAATTTTGTTTTGGGCCACAAATAGTCTATATCGATGATTGTTGATAATATTAGCGATTACATCCATCCAAATGTTTGCTTTACATGCGAAATTGGAACCATTAAAAATTATTTATAGAAACCCATCCCGTGAGTAGTAATAACCGCGAGTATGATCTGGTAATTGTGTAGCCAACTAAGTACTAAGAAAGTGACTGTTTATAGCACATACGCGTACGTTATTTCGCATAAACAGAGATTTTCACTATTAGCTGAAATTATAAATTATTTGCATTAGCAGTTCCAAATTTTTTTGGCGTAGTTACGCGTATCGGTGTTTAATAAGACAGACTTAATTTTAATTATAATTAATTATATGCATTAGTTAAAAGAATCGGCACCGGTAGCAACAAACGTTTGCAGGGTATGAGGCATTAGTCTGCAGCTTCAAGCAAAGAACTTAGTTTTTATTTATAAAAATTTATTTGTTTATTAAAAGTAATCAATCTTCAGAGATATCCTTTTTTTTGTATGAACTTTAAAATGGCATCTGCTTATTTCTATTGTTCGAAACAAGTTAGATGGATCCATATTTGTTATGGGCAAACGATAAATTAACACTATTAAATCACTAAAATTTTATTTTAATGGCTGTTAATTTATGCTTTGTGGAAAACTGCCTTATATTTCGTCAAACAGTATATCTCATAGATACAGGGTGTATTAAAACGTGCGGCTAATAATTACACCACGCAATTATATGTTGAAAAACAAGCAAAAAACTCTAACACCAATTTGGTCTTAGACGAAGAGTCTTTAAATTATAAGCACTTAAAGGTTTTTAATTTGGGACGCTGTACAATGCTGCTAACAGACATGCATTTAGTTACCTTTGATCGTATATGTTTGTGAATCTGCTATTAAATCAAGTATGTGTGCATGTTTTCATGGATATCCTCTAAAATTATTGAAATAATTTACAACTCAAGATTGAATACGTTTTATGTAAATTTAACTCCTTTTTTTGGTTACAATAACTGTTCAAAATGAGCACCTGCAACTTCTAAACATTTGGTACACCGAGTAATAATGTTTGGTACTAGATTTTGCAGCATGTTACGATTTTTTATTTTTCTAATTGCATTATTTATCTGTTCAATAAGTTGTTCTTCGGTTTCAATTTCTACTTCATAAACAAGAGCTTTTAAAATGCCCCAAAAGAAAAAATCTAGGACATTTAGGTCGGGACTTCTTGCGGGCCATGATATCGGAGCATTGCGCCCGATCCACCGCTCTGGAAAGTTTTGGTTTAACCAATCTCTAGTTTGAAGCCCCCAGTGGGCTGGGGCTCCATCTAACTGAGGCCATGTGTCTCTGCTGACAAGTAACGGTACTTCCTCCAATAATCCCGGAAAATCGTTGTTTAAAAAATAGACAAAAGTTTCGGCGTTTAATCGACGAGGCAAAATGTGTGGGCCCTATTAGTCTATTTCCGATAATTCCAGCCCATACATTGACGCTGAATCTAAACTGGTGATTAGTTTGATGCAACCCATGAGGGTTTTTATCGGCCCAATGGTGCATATTGTGCATATTAAACATTCATGTACGGGTAAATGTGGCTTCATCCGTCCATAAAATGTATTCTATGAAATCCGGGTTGACTACTTGTTGCCGTAATAACCATCTGTACAATTCTATCTGTCGCGGATAATCTTCCATAAGCAGCCCATGGACTCGCTGGAAGTGGAACGGATGTAAGAGATTTTCTCTTAACACTCGATGTATAGCAGTATGGCTAATATCAAATCTTCGAGCGGGTACTTTGTCGAGGTTCGTCTTCAAATACCTGTAAGATGTTCTCTTCTATTTCGGGTTGTAATACATGTCGTGGTCTACCACCAACTCCCTGCCCAGGTTCCATTCTTCCTGTTTCTCTTAAGCGCTGATCTAGTCTTTGAATAACATGAGCCTTAGGATGTCTCCTGTGTACATAACGTTTGGCATATAAATTTGAAACTCGATGAAAATTACCGTCACATTTGCCTAATATCAAATACATATCTGCGTACTCAGGAAAATTGTATGCCACGATTTTTCTCAAAACCAAAACCACAAATCAGAAGAAACAAACATGGAACAAAGTAACTTAGAACAATGATAACAGCGAATAACTAGTAAATAATGAGTGAAGCGGAAGTTTTACGAAAATATTAGAAAAGTGACTTTTTCAAGTGTCAAAAATGACAATAATTAAACCGTCAGTCATACATCCAGCTATCATTTTTTTATTATTACATTTTAAAAATCACCCAGCCTATAATGCATAGTTGCAACGTCTTCCAAAACTATAAATCGCGAAGATTTTGCATTCTTAAATACTAATTATACGTAAACTAATTACCGAAATGTTATAATTTATATTTGATTACTTATTTTAATTGTTGAACGATGTGTTGTTGATACTATTTAAATCGATTTCTCAACCAAAGTCGCAAAAAAATTCAAAGTTTGGGCATTAATACTCTAAAGAGTAAATACTAAAAGTTTTTTGCTTGTTTTTCAACGTAGACTAGCGTAGTGTAAATATTATCCGCACGTTTTAATACACCCTGTATATTAAAATTTCTATGCTTAGAGAGATTATTATTTTTTACTTGGAATTTCATTATGTTTTTCTTTAGTGAAGTTTATTTATGTTCCTCTCGAATAATTGTTATAAAATACCTAAAAATACATGGTTTACAAAAGTATGGAGACACCGATTTTAAGGTGTTAATGTTGATTGCAGACAATGAAATGTTTCTAGATACTACTATGTAGGTAAATAAATTGCATAGTTTTATTCAACTGTTGAGTTATAATAAAAATAAAATAATGAAAAACAAGTAACAGAAAAAAAGTTGGAAATGTTTTAATTTTGAGTCGTTTTTGAGGTTATATAGGAGTACTGAAAATTTCAAGTCTAATGCGCGGGTATCTCAATTTTGATGAAATCTATTGTGTCCTTAAGAATAAATATCAAGAGAAAAGTAAAGTAATTTCTAGGCAGATAAGTCAATTTTACCGTTTGAATATTAATCAGAATTTTTACTCTTATTGTAATTCCATTAATTTTAAACTAATACATCAAAAAATTTCGTATATAACTCCATATTTTTAAATCTCGATAACAAAAATTATAGTAAGACATAATAAACAACTTCTTAAAACATTTCATTACAAGCAATTTTTATGAAACCAAATTAACGGCTAAAAATCGAGTCTCCACGTTTTTACTCGCTCTGGACATTTAAGTTTTATTTATATATTTTTTACATGTGTTAATTTATTTTACCTATGTACTAAATAAACTTTTTACGAAATCATTTTTCTTAATTTAATTAACACTCTTTAAAACTGTTTTAAATTATTAGAAACACCTTAGGGTGTGACCGGCTATAATGTTGAAAAACCAGACGTGGAATGCAAAAAACGTCGAAGTAAAGACAACGAATACGAAAATCTCAAATGGAAAACATTTCGATCAGAATGATGTTAATACAAAACAGTCGAATTAAATGATCGAATGGTACAAAACTCGAACACAATGATATCGAATAGAAAAATCTTAAATAACAAAAACACTAAATACTATAATGTCAAACATGAAAATGCCAGACATGTGGAATGTAATAATATCGAATACGAAATGTCAAATGGAAGTAATTGCGAAAATAATGATGTCCCATACGAAAATGTTGAATGACGAAAATGTCCAATAATAAAAATCTCTAATAACAAAAAGATCGAATGGAAACATTATCGAATGTCGAAAACGTCGCACCCAATTATGTTGAATGGAAGTAATATCGAATAGAAATACTCTCGACCACAATGATGTCTAATACAAAAATCTCTAATAACGAAAATTTCGAATATGAAAATGTCTATTGGAAATATTATTATCGACTTCAATAGGGTCAAATAAAAAAATGTCTAAAGGTAAGAATGTCGAATACAATGATGTCTAAAACTAAATCTTAAATAACAGAAAGGCCAAATGCAAAAATGTCGAATGGCAAACATGTGCAATTTCATAATGTAGATTACACAAATTTTGAACGGGAACTATGTCGAATAATAAAAATTGCGAATGCAACAGCATGTAATACAAAATAGGAACGACAGAAACGTTGAATATAATAATATTAAAACGAAATAATATCGAATGGTATAAATATCCAACAGAATGATGTTAAATGGTATAAATGCTATCTAATACAAATATGTTGAATGGCAAAGACTTCCAATGTAATAATGGCGAATGAAAATATTGTCAAATTACAATAATATCGAATTCTATACCATCGAATACCAAAATATTGAATGGAAATAAAATCGAATGATACATTTGTCGAAAGCAATAAGGTCTAATACAAAAATGACGAATTTCAAAAACTTCGAATGAAATCATGTCGAATGGAAATATTATTGAATGGAAAAAATATTCAACACAATAATATCGCATGAAAATAATATCAAATGGTAAAACACAATGCAAAAATATCCACACAAACATCGAATTTAATAATGTCAAACATAAAAACCTCGAATAGCAAAATTGTGGAATGCAATAACGCCGATTACAAAAATGTTGAATGGAATTAATGTCGAATGACATCTTGTATTTTCCATTCAATGTTGTTGCAGTCGGCGTTTCTCCTTTCGAAGGTATTTTTTCAACGTATTTCAACGACATTATTGTATTCGACCTTAATTGCTTTAGACGTTTTACAATTGGCTTTTTTGCGATCGTCATAATTTCCGTTAAACTATATTACAATGGACATTCTTACAACTAACATGATACCGATTGGCGGTTTCAAGTGCGAATATAGCACACGCGAAAACAATTTAACGTTCACGCGTTGCACTTTGATAAATGTAGGTTATTTTTATTAACAACGAAATCGCGAATTTAACGTATTCAAGACACCAGAATTAAAATCAGATTTATCGTGGATGTAGTTTAATTTAACAACATGCAATAATGAAAGTATTTTTCATTTTGTATACCTATTAAAATAGCTTTCCAAAAATTAATAAAGAAGTGACGAAAACATTGCATATTAAGGTTTGGTATAAGCGAATAAAATCTTCTTCTTCTTCTTCTTTCACGGTTCCTTCTGCCCTTTCAGGCGTCGGATTAATAAATAAATAAATAAATAAATAAATAAATAAATAAATAAATAAATAAATAAAATAAATTAAGAATGGATAAAGGAAACAGCATTTTTAAGTTAAAGTCAACTGAATAATCAACACTAGCACTTCCAAGAACTTAACTGAAGCAAGATATTATTTACAATAAATGTTCGAATAAATTGCCCCCCTCGGCTATGCAGTAGCCCTAGCGATTGTAAAATCCGGTTCTCACATTAGCAAGCATTTGTGGAGTAATAGTTGCAAATGCATCCTGAATTTTAATTCGCAGTTCGTCCAGTATGGCAGCTCTGTCTTCTTCAAATCCATAAAGTTTCGACTTAATGTAAGTCCACACGAAGAAATCTTGAAGTGACGGGGATCTAGGCGGCCAAGGAATTGTGCTTACGGTTCCATTTACACGATTAGGAAATGTATTTGCTAAGTATTCCCGTGCGGCTAACGTACTGTGGGCAGGGCAACCATTTTGTTGGACCAAATTTCATCCAGTCTGATCACTGGAACTTGGCGCAAAGCAGGAACGATTTCGTTGTGCATCATATTAAAGTGGTCCAATGGTGTTATCATTCCACATATTCAACATTTGTGGATATTGAGATGGATAACTAATGCGTGTGAGGATTATTTCACGACCAGACACGACAAACTGATGCATTGTGTCGACCATTTATTGAAAATAGGCATTCATTGATGAATAGAAGTTTGCTCAGGAAATTCATGTCATTGTTCGATTTTTCCAGTATATGTTCTCACAAATTCGTCTAATTTGGTCATTTGGATAAATTTGTTGGGTTTCCATGGTTTGTAGGCACACTATTCATTTTTTCTTAAAACTTTTAATACAGTACTATGATGGACAACAGTATCTTCAGCAATATTTCTAGAAGACTGGCATGGATGTACTTCTACAGCAGCACATATTCTTACTCCTTCCATTTCTTGATTAACATTTCTTGGGCGTAACTTTCTTTTATGGTTGGCTGGAGAGAGACACCCGTGTTCCTCAAAGTTCCTCAAAATTCTGTGTATTAGTACATGGAATAGGTCGATTTACGAACGATACTGCAAATAAATCTCGAGTTGCACGTAACGAACTGCCGCTATAAAGCCATTTAATAATTTGTACTTTATCGTGTACTTCATAGACATTCATATCAATATTACTGTTATTATTTTGGTTTTTAATAAAAAAAAAACGCAAATTCCGTAAAACTGTCAAGTTAAAGTCATAGTTAATGCGAACGTGCTAAAAAATTAACCCCGTCGCATCTATTTACTTATAAGTAATACTAAATACGTCAAGATGCATGGATCCAAATGTTTTTTATATCCTATGTTCGTAGTGCAGACCGCCAATCGGTATACAGCCGTCATTTTTGCATTTGAGAGTTTTACATCGACAATTTAGTTTTCAGTGATATTGTTTTCGGCCTGATGGGTGGTAATCCTTTAGGAGATCTTACAGTCAATTTGCCCCTGTGGCCTTATAATGCTTTAATCCGCTCCTGAATTTTTATACAAAAACCTATTAATTAAAAGCCCCGTTCTGCATGAACATAGATAATTTTGCTTGGACAAAATATATAGTACAGTTTATTCTATTTACTTGTAAAAAGTAGTATGATTTCCCAATACATACTGATGAACTATGTTTATATGTAGGATTATACATACCCTGTATAAATTTTAAATACTACATTAAACATAAAAATGAAACGTAATCCGACTTTCGTTTTCTACTAAAGTGAGTGCCACTTAAAAAATTAGCACTGTATTAAACAGCGATGAAGAGCATGCAGTTAATAAAGATTTTTAATTGAAATAAAGGGTGTTTCGCCCATTTCTCCAACTTCTCCTGACAACCTGTTATGAAACCACGCATCGATAAAGTAATTTAGGTTTACGTGGGGGATGTTGGGGTGTCTTCCAGCGGGCTCGCGTGCTCCCATTTACATCCCCTCGACCGAAACCGTCATCTTCAACACTGCACCGCGAGCGTTCCTCCGTGACGCATCTCCGCCGCGACGACCGCCGCTTCCTGCTGGAGCCTCTGAGTTAACCATGCCGAGAGTAAGTCTGACATATTAACCTCGTTTAGTGAAAATGCACCTAGAATCTAGACTGGCGTTGGGCTGCACTTGACGATTATGCATTTTTAAATAGTTAGCAAGTAATAAAGGATTTGCTATTATGAATTACTTGCTTTTAAAAATTCTATCCGTTTTTAAATTAATTAATAATATGCCTTATTTACAATTAATTTAATTTTGAACTTCGAACATTTTTCTGTTTAATATATTTAAAATTTGTGTTTGAAAAAAAAGTTAGTGTTGCTTTTCACATAATGTTGATTTTATATTAAGACTGCCATGCTTAAATAATAGCTTAAATTGTTTTTAAAAGTTATTGAAATTTATTTATTTTTAATTTATTGCAAAATGATCCAACTTGGATAAAGCATGTAGCTTGAGTATTTATACATTTATAAAAATAAATAATGTGGGCACAGTAGTAACGAAAAACTTATCGACGTATCGGTTCACGCATATGAAGTATACGCTTAAAGCCATAATTTTACAGTATTACAAAACAAAAATTTTAAGCAGCATATTTTAACCTACTTTAAAAATAGCTATTTTATTGCGGTTTCACTTTGTTGTTACATTTTAGACGGTGAAGGAGGTTTGTAGTAAATTTAGATATTTTATCAGGTCTGTGTAAATATGTACACCTGGTAAATATGGAGCAAACAGTGCGTACTTCATTTTAAAGACTGTATACAAACAACAAAAATATTATTGCTGTCTCAATGGGATCATCATTGCTCTTAATTCTTAAACTAGTGCATTGTAATATGCAACAATATTGTTTATGAATGCTCTTGGTGTAGCTACAATTCAGTGGTCTAAACCTACAACTGAAAAAGAAATAGAAATTGCATTTTGCGAAAGTGATAAATAGAAGCGAACACATCAAATGTATACTGAAGGAAAATATCTGGCAGCTATCCAAGCGTATTCGTTTTCGGGAAACCAGATTTAACTTTTTCTGCTATATTTAAGATGATAACGGCTATTTCAATATTTCTTTAATAAGTTGAAGATGCCTATATCGGATTTACGTCATCGATATTCTGACAGTATTGCTATACGTAATTGTGTTGAGTGTTCAAAAAAAGCGTTTGTAGCTAATAGTTGACAATTTATAATATAATTTACACGCAACGGTTAACATTTGAGTTAATAAAACACGTTATATAACTTTTTTTCATTCGAATCTCCAGGTTGGAAGGCATCACTGTGGTTCAAAATAAAAATTTTTATGGTATCTAATGTGCTATACGATAAATAAATAAGTAAGGACACTAATTAATTATTTAAAAAATTTTATAACTTTTAGGGTTACTGTTGATTTTTGAAATATCCAGAAAACGACAAAGATCCCATTCAACTTACATTAGTTATCTGGGTAAAATAACTCCCCCATTGGAAAAATCTGAAATAGTGAAATTGTGTTACTAAAATTGTTAAATTATTCTCCGGTTGTTCTTCCACTTCTTATTTTCGTCCTTAGTTGGCGTTAGAACGAAATTCTTCAGTTATCTCTTCGTTTGCTAATTCCTGGACAGTTATGACTTTGTCATCAACATAGATATAATGTGTAAATAGATTACTGTCCACAAATGTTTGAACTGCAGCTCATTCCCTTAATCTCATCTGGATTCCAATATTCCTCAGTTAATGAAATCCGTTCCTTTACCAACTCCGCATGTGTAAATCAATTACTTTTTTTACAATGTAGTTTGTTTAAAGCGTCATATGACACCCTGGTCCATTGGTTGCAACACGGCGGTTGTTCTTGGTGAAAAAAGGCAAGCTTGATTGTGCATAATGAAGTTGACTGATATACCAGGCAATTATTCACAAGCAGCAAGATTTTTTGATTTTTTTCGCCCAGTATCTTCGAAACATAGCGGCTTTTCAAAAATCATCAAAGGACAAAATATTCTTAGAATAGTCCAGGGAATAACCCCTTGAATTTTGTCCGCATGTTTAATAAACACCCTGTACAACTTGCAGAACAATGCCAATACTTTGTAGCCGGTTTTAGTTGGTTAGCATAACGAACAGCAACAGAGTTATCACAACTTACATTTCTTAGTACAAGACATGATCAATTAATACCTTTATTTTGAATAAGATAAGGAGTGGAATATCTTGGATTTCCCACGGAAACTTATTAAGTTTTTAATTGCTAGGGTCGTCTCAAAGGGGTTTTAGGCTAAATACAAACAAGCAGACGCAACGAAACGACCTTGATAATGTACAAAGTGTATTGTTGAAATAAACATTCCGTATTCTATGAAACGCGCAAGATTTTCCCCGAAAGCTTTAAACAGAACGTAATTCGCATATGATTTTTGAATTCTTTAACGTCTTCTATTGCATTTTTGTTGGCCATCACATTCACCAGATGTATTCCTCCTATAATCTTTCCTATGGAGACTTGTATCAAGATACGTTTATCGATCTCAAAATCAAAATGATCTTACTTATAAAAATCTTTTGCTGGATTTTATACCAACTATTTCCTACAATGTAATTATTATCATTGGAAACATAGGAGTTAAGGTTTATTGAGTTTCCTAGTTATTCTTCCATAAAGTATTTCGCCTTGATAACTGGAATAATTTTAGCCACAGTCATCGGCAAATAATTATAATTATAATAAGTATAATTAATCTTGGACAAACCTGTACGTTCGTCAAGGATTCTTTTATGACAACCATTCCTTCTCAATCAGTGTAACGTTTTCACGGTATATGCCAAATGAGGGGCGTATGCACACTTTTACTAGGTCTGTACAGGGTGTTCTTAAAACATAGAGCCAAACTACAAATGCACAGCAAGTAAATGAAAAAAGTTCTAATTATATGTCCGACAATGCTTTATTAAAGAGTTATAAGGCAAATACTAACAAAACACAGGCTACTGTAATTATTCGAAACAGGTGGTAAGTCTGCTACATTTTCTTGGATCATGAAAAAAGTGCTAGCTTTTTTACCCGCTGAATGCTTGAGCTAAGTCTCAAGTTTTAGTTGCTAACTTATTTAAACCCTCGTACTGTGGAAATAAGTCTCTTATGGCTCACAAGAGACTTATTTCCAGCCGACTCGGCTCGTATTTTGTTGTCTTTACATCAATTTCAAAATATTAAAATATACCACATTATAATCTAATTATAATACTTTTGCTATTTCAACTATTTGGAGTTATTGATCTGTAGACTAAAAAAAGGTAATAAATCCGACATCTAGAAATAACGAGTTTATTCAATAGAAATTCTTCTTACAAATAACCTAAACATTTTTTACAGTAACCTCTCAATGTGTCTGACAAATAAATTTAAAACCACAATCACACTTTAGTGTAGAGTATTTTTGTTTTTATTGCTTACGTAAAAAGCACACCTTCCGGTCTCAAGTGACTCGGCTGGATTATCTTAGGTATAACAAGCATTTTTTTTTTCACTAAATGTAAAAAAAAGCGTCTTGCTAAAAGCTTTGAATACACAAATACCTAAAGCGGTATTTTGGAAAACAGTGGAAATATTAAAAAAAAGAAAGTCCGGGTCACTTGAAACCCGGTTTCCGCCGTCCGGGGTTAAAGAACATTGTTACCCAATATTTCAATATTTATGTATTGATTTTAAGGCGCTGATATCTTTGTTATGGCTCATTTTCAATTGCCAAGTTATTGAAAAAGTATTAAAGCCTAGCATGAGCTAAGGGTCATAATTTGTTGATTAAAGTAGCATAAATATAAGATCATTCTTGTTATAAATGGACGCTTTCGAATGATATCGATATAAGGTTCCATAATTTATATTATTATTGTTAATTATTTCACTAACCACCATAATTTTATTGAAGAATAAGTAAACTGGGTGGCGAAGTAAATTACGAGAAACATTCTTTTAACAAAAATATTTTATTGAAGGTGGAATGAAGTCAAAAAATGAATCTATTGCCAAAACCATCGCACGAAATATGTAAAGTAATAAAATTGTTTAGAAAAATATGGTTTTATTTCACCCCAGTATAAATACTGGTTGTTGAATAACGATAGAAATACTCGGTAACTAGTGAGATTTCCCCGAATTTCGCCAAGAGTAGCACACCATTAATATCTGTGGAAAGTTGGAAACTTTTTAGTGGTATCGCGAAGATGTCACATATTCAGAAATTTGCGGAAACCTAAGTGATTCTGATTCATCATATTGTTCGTGAAAGTCCATGTACATTTGCCCTCATTACGTCTTATGTACGTGATGTGGACAACGTTGCTAGTTACTTGTAAACAATATCAAAACTAATGGATATATACCAAGGAATTTTTTCGATTCACTTGTGAAACTTGAAATGTGGGATGGACGAAGAAATAATATGCTCATCTCGACAAATAATCTCGAAGAAATTAGGTTAGCCATAAAAAACATGTTGTTAACATAATTAACAATAGCGCGCTCATTAGGCAGTACAAACATTTCCATTTCAGTTAATTTTTTAGCCCCAGATAAGATAATTTTATTAAATAACGGCTGCCATAAGTCAAGGATTCCCTGCGGTAATATTAAAACACTTGAAAATATGGCAGTGACTTTCAGACTGTAAATATGGTATTATCTTTCAATATAGCTACTAGTTGTGATGTTGTTAGTCATACAATTAAAACCGATATTTGGTGTAGATAATTTTGAGATTACATAGGGTATAGTAACAAAAGCCATTAATCTGCTGTTGAGGTACAAGGTATTAAGATTAAACACTAACGCCTAATTCTGGATATCAGTTTATATATGTATTATGTAAAAACTTAAAGTACTGCTTGATTGAAAATCTGCTTATTCATTTTTCCCTTTTTATCTCTCTGGAATGGCTGAATAGATTTGGCAAATCTCGAAATGTGTATACGTAATGTACTGTAATAATCGCTGATAAAATTGATTGAATACAATAAAATGATAATTTATTATTATCTATTAACATCAGCTTTTTTTCAATTTCTATAACGTAATACGGGTACTAGGAAACAAAGGTTGCTTTATTTGCTTCCTGGTCTCCCAGAGGATTTGTAAATTGTAAACCTATTTAAAGCTAAGTTGCTAACCTTGCTTCACTGTTCTTGTAGGGACTAGGATACTTTGTCGAATGCCCACAAGGTCGAATCGTATTTCAAAGGTCCACAACGCCGAATGCTGGTAAGGGACACTTCGCCGAAAGTGTCCACAACGCCGAAAAGTATTAGGTAGTGTTCACAAGTGCCGATGGTGCCCGATTAACGTGTAGTTTGTGTAAAACCTCCAAAATATAGAAGTCTGATTAACACCCAATGGACACTTTGCCCAATGTGCCCACTTTACCAAATGCTCGTTAGGGACACTTTGTCGAATATGCCCACAACGCCGAATGCTTGTGAGGGACACTTTGCCGAATGCTCATTAGGAAGACTTTGTCGAATATGCCCACACTCCACAACGCCGAATGCTCGTAATAGACGCCGAATGTGTTAGCACTGCTGACGGCTGAGGAGTAGCGACGTGCAGTTTATGTAATATATAGTCCACTTTACTACCATTTCGTAATTTATATTTATGCTGTATTTTTGAGAATACATTTTGTACACACATATATCTATGTCTATTATTATAAACTGCACATGGCTACTCATCAACCGTCAGCATTGCTAACACATTCGGCGTCTATTATGAGTAGTCGGCGTTGTCGGCATATTCGGGAAAGTGTCCCTAATGAGCATTCGGAAAAGTGGGCACATTCGACAAAGTGGGCACATTCGGCAAAGTGTCCGTCGGGTGTTAATCAGACTTCTATATTTTGGAGGTTTTACACAAACTATACATTAATCGGGCACCATCGGCACTAGTGACCACTACCTAATACTTTTCGGCGTTGTGGACACTTTCGGCGAAGTATCCCTCGCGTTGTGGGCGCATTGGGCAAGGTGTCCAGGCTCCTCCTTGTACAGTTGAACTAAGTATTCTTCCCATAGACACATATTAGCAGCTCTTTCGTTGCTGTGACAATTCGTCCAATTTTTGTTTGTCTTTTACTTTTCCTCTCCATTTCTTGCTTGCTACCGCTGTTCAAATTTTTTCAACACTGTACATCCATAGTGTCCGCTATCTAGATCTCTAAAAATCCTCTTACTTATTGTTTTATCTTCCATCCTCTGTATGTGTCCCTTTTAATCTACAATTTTACTTTCAATAGCTTGTACTGTAATGAAATTTCATACTTTTCTTTTAATTGGGTACTGGGTACGCGTTACCCATTTTGAAAGAACTTTTTCTTCTGTAAATGTTAGTGAGACATAGTAGGTAACCATGTTATTAGACCACACTTCTTCCTTTAAAATGTAATTGGAGGTTACTTGGGCGGTAGAATAGCAACCGCGTTGTGGTGTCGTAGTTATAGTTGGGGCATAGGATTTTTCAAAGGTGGGAGCGGTGGGGTTAGACCCGTGAATAGCACGAAATGTGCTGAGCTGAGATAAATTGGGTAGGATGGGAATCATGGAGTTATTTTTGGCAATTCTATGATTCTTAAAAAAAAGTTAAAGGATACTTGTATTTTGTACAAATCATTTTTTTCGTGTAGTTGGAAGCGATGTTCGACAAAAACTTTAGTACAAACATGATGACTGTCCCGCTCACTATAGTTGGTTTGAAAGGAATTAATTAATTAATGTAGTTGGAGGAAATTGGATTGAAAGAGGAGTTGTGTATCCATGGCCACAAGAAGTTGCTATACCACTCCACTATACCTTTATCTTTGGAATACAATTAAACATATAGTATACCGAACTCCCGCAGTAAATGACCATGATTTATAAAATAGAATAATCAAAACCTGTACACCAATTACAGCTGATATGCTTGCTCAAGTCCGATGATCCTTTTCTTTTTCATGGGGAATGGAGACAATTACTAAAATAATAAAAATTTTGCTAATTATTTTTTGTTTTTTTTACATGTTCAGTTTTTATTACACAGTTACACGAATTGGTATTTTACTTGTTAAATATTAATATAATTGATATTAATAAAACTGTTACTTACTACAATAAGAAATCAATTGAACAGAAAACGATTATGATCCATTACTGTACTACAAAAAATTCAATAATCTCAGCTGTTGTGATGCATGTATGATGAGTTGCATCAACACTTTTAAGGAGATACAACGTAGCTGGCCCGCCCTGTATATTAAATTCAATCGGCGTGTGTTGATCTGGAAAAGCTATAGTTAGTAGTTATACCGCATGCATTCAGGACACCTTGTATATGTAATTAATAAAGAGCTTTGTTTTAGGACGTCAGCTTCAGGGGCTTTTTGTTTTTTAAATTGATGCCTGTGCAACGCATACTAGTTTGCAGATCAACCTACAAAGGTTAAGAAACAAACAAAATTCTCAAAAAGAGAATACAAGAATTTTTAAATCCTTGTAGAAGCAGACGAATAATTGAGAGCTACAAGCGAATTATAATTTAGTTTTGTTGTTCTGTTTTCGAAAATTTGATGTTCACTATGTACAACAAACAAAATATGGTCTACTCGAGATGTAATCTGAATTATCATTAAAATTGTACTTGGAAAAAATCCGAATCTAATTTTAGAGGAGTTTAGAGGAAGATGTTTGCTGTTTTGAATACCAATTTTAGTATTAAATTTTTTTTTTTTAATTTGCCGTAACTCCGTTGTCGATTTTTGTATCCTTTCAAACTAAGTAAATGATAATTTTATAAATAAATAATAGCACACGCGTTTCTAATTACCAACCCTTTAAATTGCAGTGATTTGAATTAGTCAAATGCTTGTATATATTATAAAATTTAACGAATTAATAAAATATAAAATAATATAGCGTGAATCACATTCTTATTAATAGGCTTTAATATGATAATTTTGGCAAAGATTTCACAGAGGAGAATGTAGGCGTGGTGAGAAAATAAAGTGTAATTTATTGCAAATACGTCGATGAAACTTTATAAAAATAGAAAAATATTTAAATATTAAACTCAAGCATGTCTACACACCTTTTTAAATAAAATTGAAACTTGTTTTACTTTATGTATAATTTAGAGGTGTAACATTTCCTGTATGCCAAAAGCATAAATCTTTTCTGACTTTCCTGGCAATAAAAAGAACAAGGCGTGCTACAAAACTGCATATTTTTAAATATGGTAAATGTAATTCTAAGATTCAGAATATATAGCTAGCCATATTTTGAATATCATTCTTCATACTTGCACCGTTAAAGTTTCTGTTATAAAATCGTCGAATGTGTTCTTTTAATATATAAATTTTGTACGTCTATAGAATCCCCTTATATCTTCAATTACCTTCTAAGAATTACGGAAAGAAGTATATAAAAGAATCATAAAAATGGAAAAGGGGGTACTGCTTGATTAATAGTTTTGGATTAAATAGAACTGTGATATCCTGGAAATTCAAGGGAAGTAATGGATTTTCTTATAAAACTTGGAAGATTTGTAGTGTGTCCACTTGCACAAAGAATTACGCAAAAATTGATTTCAAAACATAAAAGATTTTGTAGAAATCTGGGGCAAACATGATTCCAACGTGACAGATTATTCGTAGTGCCGGAGTCCGGACTTTGTACGACTGGTCACCGTTGTCATGGTCAATGGAATTCCGCCTGGTTGACATGAATCCTTCTCATGTTTATTTGTTTATCTATTGGTTACTTCAATATTTGAAAGTAAACAATTACGCCTTATATTTCAGTAGTACTATTGCTTATCTCACACTTACGTGCGGAATGTTCAGTATGATTGTCATAGACAGTTATTCAAGGTAAATCGAAACTGTCATCGCATCTGATTACCAGAGGGAAATTTGCAAGACTCGAGTATTTTACGAAAAAGACGTCGTCAAAAAAATATATTCATACAAAGGAAACTTTCATTTTCCTGAGACATAATTTGGAATAATTTGTAACACAAGCACCTAGCAAATATAGTCACAGGTTGGCACAATCAATAATTTTGCAAGGAAAATCGTATTAGGGGGTTTCCTTTTTAAAATCATGGACTCTTCCGCGTTGTCAAATAAACAACAATAACCATAAAACTGGCGCTCATCCCTTAGAAATTTTGCGTGCCCTTAGTTAGTTTTAAATGCTCCAACAAACATTTGGACTTCGATCTAATAGGAACCAGACGGTGAACGCATAATCTGTCTGAACTAAATTTTCTAAATATGAGATACCAATTAAAGGCTTAATGCTTCAGCAAATCCGTCTGATAATGCTGGAAATTAACGAGTGTTAAACCGAAAAATATTTCCGTAATTAGGTGTTTACGTGCCTTTCGATTTTATCTACAAGCAGTAAAATACCAAATTTTTTAACGCAATAGTTACTACGCGTTTAAAATTACCATTACTATATTCGTATGTAGAATTTGTTTCTACGGATTAAAACAGGAGGAATTAATTACAAATTAGGAAGATATTTTTAGCGCAGCATTTAACTACCCAAATAAAAAAAATAAGCGTACTAAATATACAATTACTAAAATTGGTAGTGGTATAAAAACTATTGCTTAACTAATGTAACTAATCCCCGGAGGTATAAATAGTTAGCGATGATTAACTGCAAAAATACTTATTCATACTATTATTTGCACAATAAAATGTTTAAGAAACAGAGATATTTGTAAACAGTAAAAATGCGTTTATGAGATGTCAATTTGACCGTATCGTTGCTTTAGGATTTTGCATTAAACAGCTAATAATTTTTTGCATGCCAAAGAGAAAAACCAGTTCCTATAAGCTCATCATTTGAAATAGTCTAAATACCCATCAGATTTTGTATGTTAGTGTAGTTTGATACAGCAAATTTAAGGTTCCATCAAAATATTGTCTATCGTCGTACAGTATCGATATTTTTGATTTCTAGAAATTGCGGAAACACTGTTTTATTATAAATACATAAAAAAATCATGCCTTGAAAGACACAATTGAACTTACTAGTTTTTGATGGCTGAATAGCGTTTCGAATTTTTCTTGCAAATGCAGACCACACCATTGTAGCTATTACAATACTTTTCACTCGGCGCAGTTCTAAAATACTAAAACTGAATCGACCTAGGCGCAGTAGAATTTGTAAAAGTTAAATGAAGACATCTTTAACTTACGGTCTTTGTGTCAGACGAGATATGGCGATTTTTTTACTATGTCTGTGATATGCATTTTAAAATAACACACACATAGAGGACCTACAGCTTAGCATGGCCTCCGAATAACAGCAAGTGCAAACACTTCTAGTCCACAGAATATTTACTAAGCAGACTATCTCGTTAGTTTATCTTGCGGTATTTTAACATAAAAGGTAATAGATTTGTTATTAGCTATAACAATCGCTACTGAAAATCCACTGGTTTTTAGAGAGAGGCTTATGAAATAGCCGAAGAAAATTAATTTATAAGTAGATATATTCTATCTACCAAAGAGTTCCTGGAAAGCCAGTGCCATGAACAACAATCAAATATCCTAATTATGTTTGACTAGTCTGGTAATGGTTGAGTGGCAGGTTTCCTGATATGAAATAAAATGAACAGGATCCGTAGGGTGGCCCGCAAGCTCCCCTCAATTGTTTACAAATCTCGAAAGCATTTAATCAAAAATGTAATCAAATTCTGATCTAACAACGCCAAACATACATGTTTGAGGTTGTTAGATCAGAATTTTACAATAGTGTCCATCACTGATTAACCAAAACCAAAGGCAATTAGCAGTTAGTGTATAATTTTGTTCTGATTTAGATTCATTATTTTATTAATATAATTCATTTTGATGTACTAATTAAATTGTTATGGTTTATTTTGTAAATAAAATACTTACGTTACGATATTAATCTTTTTCAAGGGTCTACCATCAAGATATGACGTCCTTAACTGCAGTGAACCCACCACTAATAAAAAATAATAGGTGCATTATCATCTTACTGTTATTATTTTATTGTTTTAATGCTCTACACGTATTTCCAAACACAAAAACAGTTTTTAACATAAGTTCTTTATCTACTGTGATGGTTTTTCTCTCAAAAACAGCACTTCGAGGCTTTTATTTTGAGTATCATAAAGGGCTGAGTGCCGTTTTACAATTTAGGTGTAGTTGAAGTGAGTGTGGAGACGATTCTTAGCTTAATCAGGCCATGATTACGCAACCGAATCCTTCCCCAATATAGAAAAAACAGTCTCCTCAAATTTTTTCTCTAAATATTATGGCTGGATTCTTTTCAAATGTTAAGCCCGTATAAATATTTCTTGCCATAATACTGCATATTCCGAATATTTATAACTTAGGTAAACAGTTTAAACATCACTTGACTTGTTTAGTTCAGTTTTCATTTTGGAGGTATTGCTGGAAGAGTTTCCTTGAAGAGCTCTCTAGAAATTAAATTACCATTGTCTCAACATTTCAGATCAGCGATTCGTGGAATTGCAACTGCTAGATATATTATTTGGCGAACGTTAGGCCATTGAAAATACTAAATTATAACAAATATCAGCAATCCTTAGAAGTCGCTGGAATTGGAAGTTTAGTGCAACTGTTGAGTTTACGGTAAATTATAAAATTTGTATAAATCTTATATTTAGCATTTTATACAGGAGACGCAAATTAAATATATTCCCATGATATTACTTGTCTGAAAATACGCTCTCCATCCTTTAAAAAACCCATAAAAAAAACTAAATGACTCGCATGCTATAAAGAATAATAGTTACTAAAACCACGCCGAAGTGCATTTTAGCTCTTAATGCTTTTTCAACCGTATAAGAACCGAATGTTAAATTATGTTGAAATCACCTTTATGAATATTTAATCCTTTCAAATTTATTTTTCAACACGAAAATTTTAGTGTGCTTAGAAAATAGAAACAATCGAAAGAATTCAAAAATATTAAAAGAATAAAATATTTTAGGCCATTCGTAGGAATTTACGAATATAAAAAAATGAGATATTTAAAAAAGAAGAGAAAGACCTGACGAATTAAATAGCAATATTCAGAGTATTAAAACAACGTACAACAATCAGCAGAATGCAAAAATATAAAACTGCAATATGAAAACTTTTTTAAGTTGTTAAGTATATATTATATATAAAATTATTAAACAACAGGAAGTTTTTATTTTAGTATGATAGTTACTCTCTATTTTCTGGTAATTGCCCTTTTAACCAAACTTGTTTTCTTTAACTTTAGGGAAATGCATTAGAGTTATTCGTTTGTTGTTGTTTTATATGGCTTTCTTGAATCTGTTCGTTTGAAAGTGTTTTGAGTAATTTGTGTAAAATTGGTAATGCATAGGGTCCGAAGTTTAGGCGATTAAAAAATTTAAAATAGCTCTCTAAAATGGGTTAGAAAAATAAGTTAAATAGGCAAATAGATTGATGAATTGGGCGCTAAAAACATACTCTAGGCAAAACAATTTAAAGTCAAATAAATCGCTTTTTTCTCGGATTGGACTAAAACATTTACCGTTCCGGCGTGTCTTCACTCGTCGTTGCTAGGCAACCACAATTGAGTGCGCCAAAAGGCGACCCAGGTCGGAAAGTTAATATTTTCTTATAGTCTGCTGTTAACGTTGAAATTAGCGAACACATGCACCATTTTCGGTATACCACATTTTCTTTTTTCTCCATAAAAGTACACGGCCTTTCTACAATATTTAATCGCCTGTACCTTGCTTGCCTCGGTTAATGGACAACTCGAACCCCCACGTTGCTAAATATATTCAGGTTTTTCCAAAGGTACTTTAAAGTATTTATTACATGCAAAAAATACCGCACGTAAATTTACTTTAAAGCATAAAAAATTTGAAGTAAGTGATGTAATGTTAATAAAGCGCCGTAAAAAGCACTTTTTAAGCAGTTTTGGGCCTCATAAAATGTACGACTGTAGTTAATACCCATTTTAGACAATAACAAGTAGCCCTTAAATTAGTCAATTTTTTATAAAATGGGCACATTTTAAGGTTCAGGAGTATGCCTAAAAAGGCAAAAAAGTCTATTTTGCCTGAAATCTGAACCGTAGTAATGATATATGAAGAATCTTGAAATATATTTTTTTCTACTGAACAACGGTTATAGATAGTTCTAAAAGATATATATTTTGAATTCGAACATCCGAACTTAGAGATTAAGAAGTCTATATTAATATATAAAAATGCATCGATTTTTTCTTTTAATTGTCTGGAAAACAAAGCAGAAACCGAAAAGGCACAAATCGCCGATATAGCGGTCGTTCCCCTATCCGTAATATATTGTCTGTACTTAAATTGAAATACTAATTGGCTAAAATCTGAGTGATTTGTACTTTGGTACGTGTGATGATTACTCATACAGTTATACAAAATCCCATTGTCTTCTTATTTTTCAGTGCTATCAGAATGAGCCGTTGGTATTTTTACGGTGCCTAATTAACTTTTGGACGCGGGTTATTGATCTGTAATTTTTGGTGCACTTCAGTACACAATCTGGATGTTTTTCTCACCTTTGAAACCAGACAGCACACAATTTTTCTGGACTTTTACATTTGCAATAAAATTAATTTTCTTGGTAATAAGTCTATTATTGGGTATTTCCGAAAGCAACATCTTTATTTTTTTTTCTAGAATTTAATAAATTAATGATATTAGTAATTTTTTGAGTAAACATGTTCAGGAATGATTTTGAATCATACTAAATTTAGGATTATTTTGTTTACTGCGAAATAGCATCATGCATTCTAAAACCGTGTCAACATCGTATTACGCTTGATTGATATCATTAATTAATTAATTTAATACGATTGCTTGCCTGTTAATTCTAACAAGCTGTATAACCTTCCAAGATTAAAAATCCAATCAATCAATTAATTTTAATCTGGCTGCTTTTCTGTTTCTTTTTACCCGACCGCTAAGCAGTATTTCAGCCGAAAACGTGCATTATGAATGCAAATGTGACTGAATCTATAAATTATATCTAAATTTTAATTAGCGATGGCTACAACAATGTATGTACATTATAGACTATAATGTACATAAATTGTTGTAGTCATCGCTAATTAAAATTTTTAAGATTTCATCTGGCTTGGATACTTTAGATAAGTAGAGGATCTTTATCTTGAACTTTTCGACTATGGTTAACACTTGCATGTCTGGATAGGTAACAACAACATTTATTGTGCAATGTTTTCTGTAAGAGAAAAATAAGGCCATTATAATATAATTGCTTCAGACCGATTTCTAAGTGCTGATTTATATCAAGATTGGAGCTTTGAACTTTAGCCGGATTTTATTATTAGAATGAAGTTTTATATTCGCCATCACTATTTTAAAAAGCCTGATTTTAACCACGATGTAATGTTTTTTATTAAACGATTTCGTTCAAATCAAGCAGTAAAACGACGGCAACATAAGCTTTTTATTATAATTTTCTTTCCCATTCTAATACTGGAAATGTACAGGTAATTTTAAAGCAGTACTCTTAGGTATTTTATATGTTAATGCTTTAATTGCTTCAGATATACAACTTCCAGCGACAGCATGTAAGTACTTATACATGTTTTGGTGTCTTTCGATAAATGCAATACAATCGTATGACATTTTTATGTGCTTGCCTAAGGAAATGCAGAAAACTATTACACTGTAGTAGACCAGGCTTACATTAATTATATTTTTGAACAATTTCTATAAAATTGAAGAGGTATCACTATTTACTCAAGAAAGGAAATTGCCTTCCCCTAGAAGAAAACATCTTCATATTCAGATTCATTTAGGAAATGGCATCAATTTCCTTCTTTTAAGTGCATAATCCAGTATATTTTAGAATTTCGAACTGTTCTAAAAATACATTTATTTTGTAGTTGTATTGGTTTTAGAGATATTAACCATTATCTAATGAAAATAATACTCCTTTCAAATTGTTTGAAATATACGAGTCAAACTGGAGTTGTTTGAGAAAACCTTAATACAATCAATTTAAATATTTTCTTCAAAATGAAAGCGCAAAAATACTTTCTGGTCTGGACCAGAAAAAGAACTAGGCAAGTTAACCTTGGTTGCACACTTCAGCTCAGTGGCATTGGAAAAATGTATTTGTTTCCGTTTCCAGGCCATCGGAAAGTTTCTTTCTGTGTTCGGATTTTTACATAATTCTACTATCCTATACTTGTAATAATTAAAATTCGAGGAATTATAATGTGGTAAAAAATTGCATCAGCATAATGGAATTTCACTGATAGCTTTTGCACTTTGGTCATGCAAACCGTTATTCCATAACAAATGGTAACTAAAATTTTCGCCTAGCGTTCTTTCTGAAAGCATTGAGAACAAAATTTAAGCGCTATGTCTACAACGTCATTGCCGCCGTTCTCAAACAACTTTTTTAATATATGTATTTATTAGAAAAACGAAATGCTGTAGCTCAATATTCTGGCTATTATTGTTTATTTAATTGTTATTCTAAAAGTAAAATATTTATTGTAAATACACATACACAGCAAGAACAGAGTCTGAAAACGTTTTTAGAAACTGTTTATGAACTATCAAACAGGGGTAATGAGGTTCTAAAATTCAGAATTAATTAAGAAACATTAATGTAACGTTTCATTTATGGAAACAGCTGTAATAATAGTATATTATACACCAAGGTAGAAAAGTCTACTATTATAGCCCGAGGGCTAAGTTTAGATCCCGAGGCGCGTAGCGCCGAGGGATGTAAGCCCCGAGGGCTATAAGACTTTTCTACCGAGGTGTATATACTTTTTTTTTCACTACTAGTAACATAAACCCTTATAATTGTCGATTTAATGACTATTTTAACTTAAACCTGTATTTATTTCAAATTATAAAACAAATGGCAGTTTTTTGTTTTGTTGATATGACACACACTTCTCGGTGTTCGTTTAGCGCTTGAACCGAGTAGACGTGTGTTGCGGAGGAGCAGAGTAAACGAGCACTTTAAACACTTTAAACGAGTTCTTGACGAGAGTTCGGTGGCCAGGTAACTGATTACAGTGTGTGAGGGTGTGTGGGGACACAGGTGCGAACGAGGTGACGCCTGGTAGAAGAATTCCGAGCGGAAACAGAAGCCCGAAGATAGTGGATAGTGGATAGTGGACGTAGGCATTGGTAATCGTTTGTAGTATATAGCAGTCTCTTACAGCCGCAGGTAGTATTACATTACCATAAAGTACTCTGGAAATAAATCAGGGAATTAAGGGTAAATAAAGAGGAAAGTACAGCGGGGGGCGGGCGGGAGGAGAATTGTAGAACTGTACAAAAGACAAGCTTTGGTTCTAAAAATAGAAGCAGGTACTTGGGTTGGCGTTCCTAAACAGCCGCATTTGGGGCAAACTGCAGGAAACGCGGTCAGAAACGCATTTAATTTAATTCAGAAGTAGGACACCCACCCTGGGATTAGGTAACACGGTAACAGGCAGTTAAAATTCCGGTCAAGCCACTAAGGAAAAGAAATAGGATCAATAATAAAGCGATCGGAACCGTTATTAATAAGAATACAAAGGTGCAATAGGAAAGCGGCCTGACTAGCATTAAATGTCATTCTGAATTAGTCACCCCACCCGTTGGTTAAGGTAATTAATAAAAATACATAGGGGCAATAGGAAAGCGGCCGGAACCGTATTCAATTTCACTCTGAAATTGGTCAACCCGTCTGTTAAGGTAATCAAGTATCAGGTAGTTACCACGAAAGCAAATAATAAACAGGCAAATCAGCCACGCGGTCGGAAACGAATTTAATTTAATCCAGAATTAGGACACCCATCTCTGGGATTAGGTAATCCGGTATCAGGCAGTTAAAATTCAGGTACATCCCCTAAATTAAAAAGAAATA
>JABXWE010014084.1:0-38595 GCA_014611495.1 Limonius californicus
ATTAAAGAATCTAAGAACACGTGCAAAACCATTATATGTAACATGTATGAAAACTTTCTGGATTTAATATAAAAATCACTTAACGATACATTTAAATATAGATGTAAGACCGTAGATCGATTCGTATGAAGTACCTATGCACCATATTACCACTTTTTAAGAAGATGTTTAAGCTTCAACCATGTAGGTATCAGCACTACCGAAAGAATTATTCTAAACAGTTGTAATAGGGGAAGGCGCCCTGTTTGCAAACTCTAGTATTATCCTAGTTTACCTACCGGTTTCTGAAATTCTGGAATTTTCTGAATTGTCAAAATTTAATTTGCAGTAATTATTTAATAACTTTATTGAGGGAGTCTAAGAAACAGTTGATATGGCACGGCAACCCCCTCTCTAAAAATATGGTAACAACTCCGCTGTCCCAGAAAACGCCTTGCTTATCTTAAAAGTTGATTTACAACAATTGTATTAACAATTCTAAGATTTGGTTATTATTTATTTTATCTGTATACATACCCCTTTTAACGCTGAGAATGAGTTCTCAGGAGGTGGAACAGTATGTAAATGAGCGCTATGCGGGGTCAACTGACCTGTACAATTTATGCAACGCGGTCTTGTGTGATTTCATGTTCACTGTTTTTGAGAAGGTTTATTTAGAATGATTTTTTCGTCTTTTAAAATTGCAATTAAAATTGGATATAATTAAAAATCCGCGCCAGAAAGATTTGAAATACCGCAAAAACTTCAAAACCTATTCAAATTGACTCTGACAAACACACAACATAAAATAGCAGGTGAGAAAGCCCAGCCCATCAACAGCAACGTCAGCCTAAAGCATGGAAATGCGCTACCAACAATATTATTTAATGTGGTGTTATATTGCATAATAGAAAGAAACTCAATCCGGTATGGCGACTATATGCTGAGAAACCAGCATCAAGTACTAGGCTACGCGGACGGTCTGACGATAGCTAGCATCGAAAAACGAAACGTTGCACATGCGTATAATATCCTAAAGTAAACGCCGAACAAGAAGGTCTCATAATTAATGTCGAAAAACATCAAGTATCTACAAATATTAAAAACATCAGTATATGAGACATCCCAAGCTATAGCTAACCTAGGAATAGAAGAAGTAAGGGCATTTACCTGGGCGTAGAAATCAATGAGAAAAACGATATAAGGGAAGATATAACGACAATAGTATAAATAGCAAAGAGGGCGTACTATGCCTTGCAAGAGATGTTTTAAGACAAGACTAATATCGGGCAACGAAAGTAAGGTTGTATAAAACAATAATACAATCAGTATTTACCTATGGAAGCAAAACATGGACGCTCATCAAGAAGAACGAAGAGTTTTCGAAAGGAAACTACTGCGCAGAATTTTTGGACTAACACAAGAGCAAGGGGTCTGGAGATAGAAGTACAACTACGAAATATGGGAGTTCTATCATGAACTAGACATGGCAACGACAAGATGGATAGGACATGTGGATGACACCCGACAACCTGCCGAGTCTTCAACAGCCAGCCTGAGACGGCACGTCCGAAAGGAAGACCACGTACTAGATGGTTAGATAATGTGTAGAAGGACCTACAAAGACTTGGTGCTAATAATTGGTGGAGAATTGCCTGAAAGTAGTAGATGAAAGGAAATCATTAAGTCGGTAAAGACTCTTGACGGATGGTAGAAACCGAAAAGAACGATTCAGTTATTCGGAATCTAAGCGTAATTCTAGGGTTTTATTTAATACTGCCTTTAGGTAATCATCATATTTGAATTGGACTACAGCACCATGCAAACATCCAGCTTTAAAGTAAAAATAACTAAGAGAAAACAAAATGTGGCATAAACTGTAAGTAAGGATCTAAGCTGAATTCTTCATACTCTTAGTATACGAATTAATTACACATCCAATTGTACACAACGAACCTACTGCGTTGCAGACGTAGAGAAATTCACATTCCAAAGATGTTTTCGGACGGTTGTTATTATCATTACCTTTATATCGAGTTTCTCAATTTTCTGTCTACGAATCATACATATTGCTGCACGCGTACCGTTGTTCTATATCAAATGTATTCCACTTTTCTTTCACAGGTGTGTAGAATACAGTAATCGTATGCAGTATGTGCATACTTTCTGATAAGAACTACTGTTTTGCGTCCAAATTTTAAACCAGGTATTCATTACATATCGACTGATTAAAGCTACAAAAATTTAAGTTACCGGGGTAACTGTTACATCTGTTTCATTTTGTACGTGGTACGCTTGTTATTTGATTTGAATCAGCAACGAAACTTCTATTTATAAAATTAAATCAAATTACAAAATTAGAGTGTTTTGGTAATTGTAATATGTGATGTAAACAAACCCTAAAATGTTTTAAATACACACAGAATTCGTTTTCTTGAAAATGAAGATAAAGCAAATCAAGTTACCTTTGTTGGCTATCAGAACATGTGTGTTTGGATTTATTAGACTGTGAAGTTAAGCTTCATATATTTAAAGATGAGGTTAGTTTACTCATTCGTTAACAATATAAATTTGAAAAGATTCTAGTACTATAACCATCGCAGTTGTCATGGCTGTGTTCCAGCGAGTGATTGGCGTAGTTTGCTATTTCTGTGTGTTTCTAATTTAAAAGGGTCTACATGTTAGGTTAATGAACAGAACTATACTATAGAAGCGTGCTAAAACGTCATGTAGACGATACAACCGAAAGATAATTTTCTCGGATTAATTTGATTCAAAATTTTGATCTGCTAAGTGTTCCGCAAATAATATTAATAATACTCGCCATTGCGTAAGCGGTACAAACGAGGATCACGATGATGATGTACATCAAAACTAGCGAATTTGAAGATTTTGGTGTGTATTTTAAATAATTTAATGTTCTTACTATCATATACAGGGTATCCCACGACGTGCGGTCATTACTTCGTGTACGTAATCTTTAGACCAAATATAGTTAAAAATTCTAATAAAGTTATGTCCTAAAGTAAACCGTTTTCAAAATACAGTGTGTTAAATTATTATTTATCAAATAATTACCATTTCAGAAAAGCCAATATTTATTTTTATTTCAGTTTAAATTCACTATAAAGGTCGTTCAAAATGGCCACCGTTGCTCTCGACACACATTCTGATTCTTCTTACGAAAGATCTGGTCGCCCTACGTAACATATTGTTATTCCGAATTAGTTTTGCTGCCTCAAATATGCGTCTCCTAAGATCTTCAACAGTCTCTGATGGTGTTTGGTATACCAGGTCTTTCATATGACCGCACAAATAATAGTCTCAATAAGTTAAGTCCGGCGGTCTTGGGGGGCCAGGGGTGCTGTTCGCCTCTACCACTTACGAGGGCAGCATTTTAAGTTTTTACAAACTACCACAAGGTGGCGCTATTGAGATGTGTCATTACTATTTTCGCAAAATTTTACATTTGTTAATGTGCAAACAGTGGCAGCTTAGAAATTGACAAGAGTAGTTTGTTTACAGTGAGCGTTTAAAAAAAGCAACTTTGTGAAAAAATGGAAAATGGATTTTTACGATTTTAATAATGGCCTAACTCAACAACAATGCATAGAATCGCTTCGTTCAACTTTTGGTAATGAAGCACCACCAAAAAAGACTGTTTACAATTGGTTTGCAGAATTTCGTCGTGGTCGTGCATCCGTCAGTGATGAATTTTGTGTAGGTCGTCCAAAATCGGTTGTTATTCCACAAAACGTCGATGCTGTGCGCAACATGATTGAAGAAGATCGGCATGTGACTTACAGCGAGATAGACGCATCCTTAGGCATATCGAAGACTGCAGTACTTTCGATTTTGCATGAACATTTAGCTGTGGAAAAGATCTGTTCCCGATGGATTCCGCATAATTTGAACGAAGCTCAAAAAAGGTTCGTGTTAATTGGTGTAAGGAAATGCTTAAGCAATTCGACTGAGGAACTGCAAAATCTGCATATACAACATCGTAACAGGTGATGAAACTTGGATATATTCGTATGAACCGGAAACTAAACAACAAGCCACTGTTTGGGTGTTCCAAGATGAACCTAATCCCACAAAAGTTGTTCGTTCACGAAGCACTTCCAAGAAAATGATCGCTTGTTTCTTCGGTTGTACTGGACATGTCGCAACCATTTCTAGAGGATCGAAGAACGGTTAACGCTGAATGGTATACAACAATTTGTTTGCCAGAAGTCATCGACGAAATCAGGAAAAACAACCGAAAACGTCGCATCATTCTTCATCATGACAATGTCAGCTCTCACACGGCACACGTCAAACGATTGATTATTTGAAGGAGAAAAACTTCGAATTAATGTCTCATTGTCCGTATTCACCTGATTTATCGCCTAACGGCTTCTTTGTGTTCCCGAATGTCAAACAAAAAATGTGTGTACAGCGATTTTCATCACATCAAGAAGCTGCGGAATCCTTCAAAAACCATGTTTTTTAGATACCAACTTCAAAAGTGGAATTTTTTTTTCAAGAATTGGTTAGAACGCATGCAAAAGTGTATAAATCTTAAAGGCGAATATTGTGGATGGCAATAAAACAGTTTGCTCCAAAAACATTTTTTTTCTTTCCTAGTTTTTGTAAAAACTTAAAAGGCTGCCCTCGTACACGTCCTTCAAACCGTTGAATTTGTGCTGGTACCACATATCAGGCCTGATCGCCAGAGGGACATCATCTAACAGTCCTTCTAAATGATCTAGAAAATTTAAATATTTGTGAGCGGTTAAATGGTTCTCATAATCGAATGGACCAATGAGCATGTTATCAATAATTCCACATTAGATATTCACTGAAAAGCTATGTTGACAATTTGACATTGTGATTTCGTGTGGACTCTCCAAATCCTAAGAGTGGCTGTTCTTTTTGTTACTTAATCAATTTCTTGTAAATGTCATCTCATCCGTGAATAAGATTCTATTGCGTAGGTTTCGATTTTGAATGATCCAGCGGTAAATTCTATGCGACTAGCGAAATCTGTAGATAAGAGGCTTGAACAGGCTGGATATGAAATGGATATAAACCATGACGTTTTAATGTTCTTCAAACTCGCATCCGTGTTATATTAACTTGTGCAGATACACGACGAACAGAGGTACTGGGATTATTATCAATTTCTCGTAGTATGTTGTCCTCATTGTGTAGTACTTGCTGTACTGGACGCTCAGTCGCCGGTTTCGAGAAAGTTCCGTGTTCACGTAGGTGGTTGTGCACTAGTCGGAAAACCCGTCCGACTGGTAGTCGCCGATTTGGAAATCTCAACCCATATTCTGGAGCAGCTGCTACTGAGTTTCCATCACAAAAACCGTACGTGTAATGGATATTGGCGTACTCTTGAGTTGTAAAAGTAAACATTATCAACACTGTTAATAAGCGCAAGCAGAGAAATCAACTTTAAGGTGCTTTACTGATTGACATACATCATCATCAAATTGCGCTACAGCCCATTACAGGCCTTGACAAGATCTAGGGTTCGTCTCCATTCTGATCGGTTCCGAGCTTTCGCCTTCTAGTTACGAATTCCAATCGTTCTTTCTCCAACGCATCTAAATATCTTGTTCGCGTGCGCCCTTCTGGTCTTCTGCCTGCGGGTTTGTTGAAGGTTATTTTCTTAACCGGGTCATCGTCTTCTATTCTTGCAATATGTCCTATCCATCGGAGTCGCTCGATCTAGATGGTCTTGATGATATCGATATCCTCGTATAATTGGTATAACTCATAATTGTATCTTCTCCGCCATAAGTTGTTCTTGTTGATTGGGCCATATATCTTCCTTAGTATTTTCCTTTCAAAGCAACCTAGCAGGCTCTCTTCTTTTTTGCTAAGTGTCCAGGTTTCTGATCCATACAGTAGCACTGGCCTTATGAGCGTTTTGTAAATCTCGGTCTTAGTTTTCCGGGATATATTGTGATAGTTTATACTTGCTTGGAGCCCATAGTAAGATCTGTTGGCCGGCATAATTCTTCTTCGTATTTCTGCTTCAGTGTTGTTTTCTTTATTTATTAGTGTCCCCAGATAGGTAAATTCTTGGACTGCTTCGATGTTGTACTCATCTATAGTTAAATTCTGTCGTATACGCGGCCGTTCTCCTTCTCGGTTTACACACCTATATTTGGTTTTCGTTTCGTTTATTGCTAAACCCATGTTCTTACCTGATTTTTCTAATGCACCGAAAGCTTCTTTAGTTGTCAAAAGGGATTGACATATAAGTAAATAATATTATTTCCATAGTAACGTAGACAGTTTGTATCAAATACCGCTGAATATTATTTGTTGTTCCGACTGCCTCAGTAGTTAACTAAAACAGGCCATAACTTCTTTAATAGTCTATTTAGAGACCTCTCCTACACGGAGGTGAAGTAATGACCTCACGCAATGGGACACCCTGTATATGCAATTACGTGAGTCAGGTGAAACTCTGAACCACGAATCGCGAACCAAATATGTATCTCGAAAAATAAAACCTCATATGGCGTAAAGAGAAAAGATCGAATTGAAATTCTCGAACGGCAGAAAAGTCAAACCGGAAAATATAGCTACACTTATCCTGTTTGTATATTTTTCAGAGAGAATTTCTTACAACATATTAGAAATTTAGATATTTAAAACCAAGATTGAAACCAACTTCAAATGTATTGTGTCTATATCTACACATGTTTAGCTGTAGGTATTGCTTTTAACAATCACATCAAAACATGTATTAAACTAAAAACGAATACCCTGTTAAAATTATTAATAACACTCTTTTAGATATTAATTAGAGTGTTGTTTGCTAGATTAACAATTATAAAATCCCGTTGGTAATAAGAACTTTGTGGCTTAGTTGGGACACCTTCGAATGAAAAGCTACCTCGAATTATAACGGCGGAAGAAGAAGGGGGAAGAAGGTTGCGTTGTACCTAAATGCCGCGAACAAATTTAGACATACCTTATTTACCATAAACATCAAAATTTCGAAAGATTTCTGTAATGGAGGACGTCCTTTTGGATAAATTAGCATGAAAATATTCGGATCGTTGATTGTGACCTGGAATATATTTGAAAACACAGTCGCTGCTACTGGTTTAATGTGTTGCACTTCTATAATCGAATTAATTTGCATAATAACAGCAGGGCGTTAAGTGTAAACGCGTTTTATTTTATAACAAAGACTCTATCCGGGGATATTTCGTAGTTCCCGAGTTTAAAGGGAATAAAAAGCGGCGTTTGAAAAACTAGTCCTATAAATTTCTTCCGAATGCGGCATTTAACGTAATAGATGTAGTTTAAACCTTTAGCACGACGTAATGCGATACTCCGGACCGTTTAAAAGTTTGAAAACATTTCGGGAAGAACTCCTCCCTAAACAGCCGAAAAATAAAGAATCGTTTAGCCAAAGTTTTCGTACATAAACCGTCGTCATATTTACTCCCTTTGCTCCCCGTTATTAATTCCTTGCACGCACGAGGCGCGACACACTCGCCTCTTCACCTCTTCGCAGGAGGGCCTCTCTCGCTCGCACGCGCCATGACGCTCTGCTCACGTAGCACCAGATTATCGCTGCAGATACTACAATATAATATATAATAAACGTTTGCCTTTAAATTCTCATTCAAGCGCCACCGTTTTTGGCGTGGACCGAGAGAGCCGCATTCCAAGTTTGCAGATAGACGAGGACAGCGCGTCCCTGGCTCCGCTTGAAATAAACCGTTTCGTTTATTATCTCAAGCAATTATACTTACCTGCAATTACAGGCAAATTACAAACTACTGCAAAGATTCGTGTAACCGCGCGCTCGTTTTGCTCCGTTCGTAGCCCTCTTTGCTGGGATTTGCTCTCCACCGACAGCTACAAGACGCTATTCTATGCCCCAGTCGCTCTATCTATAGAATTTTCCATGCAAATTCGTTCCGCGTTTTTGTTGTGCCTCTGCTTTCAATATAATGTTGTCACGTTATTATCTTTTCGGATGTCTTCTCCTGTGGACTGTCCGAAACTGAGTAAGTATATACACGTTCAAAGACTCGTCATAGACTTTACAACTTTTTATAAATCTGTTTCAATTTACATTATGGTATTACGAGGGGAGTTCCAAATCTTTCAACCTGACCCCTTTAACGAAGTGGTATAGCTTTAATTTTTCAAAATTGTCAACCGCATCTGTCACAACAGTAAAACTTGATTTAACTCTGGGTATTCATCTAAAAGTATCGTTGTATGTGAAAAATAAAAGAGGTGGGTTTTGACCAGAGAGCAGTCATTACAGTCTTGATGATGGAACGCTTTAATCCTAAAGAAAATTCATAGGACTCCAAAATATCTATGGCAGAACGTAGTCTTCGACAGCTCAAATTTTGTGTCCATCGAGGAAAATATATGAAAACCGAGCTCAGATCAAGAATACCAGTAAAAGTATCCTCAGATGAAAGGGTCACTCACGTTAAAGCGTCTTTGGCACCTCTTCAAAACCAATATTCTCTTTTATTTTTGTTTATTTATACATTCTCATGTGTTTCATTGTTTTTTTTTTCATCTCACTTATCCAGCTTGTTCTTCTCCTTTCATTTAGGTACTGATTCATTATTCTCTTTGATATTCTATTCTTTGTACCAGTGTCTATGACATATTTACGCAATTTTTTGTTAAAAATTTCTTTATCTTCCTCATTTCTAACTTTTACCAATCTAAATTGCATTGCTGTTGTTCGATGGTAATCCATTTCTACGGCTCCTAACTGTCTTTTCTGTCTTTCTGATATTGGTCAGATTTCTTCATCCTGTAACATTTTGCTTTCTACCATGGTCGTGTGTAAATACATTTCCGTACGATTTTACGAGGGGAGTTTTTTATGTTATCTACCTAAATATGTAGGAAACAAGTTAGTGAACAAATAAAATTTTATTTGTCAACATAAGAACCATTAACGCTTACACACTTATTCCAATGTTTTTCTAATAACGCTATGTTTTCGAAAAAAATTATTTTGATAACTTTGCAAAATACGACTCTACAGAGTTTTTCAAGTCAGTTGTCGTGCAGAAGCACAGTTTTCTGGGCAAAATTGTGAGGTCTTTCTCGGGTATATAGTTCTTACGATGAGCATTTTTCAGTTTCGGATTAGCGCTTTATTTGCATACCACAAACTGAACGCATTTCTGTCTTTGTTAGTTGCGTGCGGATTCATATTTCCGACAAAGACGTATGTGGTAGTGACATCTGCGAACGAAACAACACCAACACTGTACCTGTGACGTGTTCTGTCGACTGACACGTTTAGTAGAAAGAAACAGAGATACTTGAAGAATGTCGCGCTATGCATCCAAACGTCACTACTTAAATCTGTTTCCAGCAGTATTTAAAATGTTTTGGAGGTTTATATGACAATATTTTATTTTATAAAGTAACTAAGAGTTTTTATTTACAATGTTGTTTATTGCTGAAATTTATTTTATACACTTTGGGAACCTTGTAATTACAGTTACTGGAATGTATTCCTGAAAATGGTAAATGGTAAAACAGGCGTAAACAGTATGAGTAAAATATACAATGACTTTTTCAATGTACATTCTGTACACTACATCTCTAACTGTCATTTTTAATGTTTCGGGCATATCTTCAGTTTTTAACTTTTTTCTGGAGCTGTGCAGTTTTTTTATTAATGGAAGACAGTCTTTCCTTTGCTGCACGATTTTCCGTATGGTGGGTAAACTTATTTTTAATGCATTTGCAACTCGTTCCCGAACCGCTACAACGTCGCGTAATGGGCCAAAATTGTCTTTTTCGCACGTAAAATAATCGAATAGATTAACACAAACTGTTGACACTGCGCATTCAAAAAATTTCCGGACATTTTAACCAGCGTTTCCTTTTTACAATAGCTAAACACCAACTAACATCCAATGTTGGACTGGCTCAGTACAATCGTGTTTTCAAGAATACATTCCAGTAACTGTAATTACCTTTTAATGGCTGTATACAAAAAATGCTGTTAACTTATCTTCAACCTCTTAATACCAATTTCCCCAAACCCAAACAAACAGGGTTATCTACAGAACTATTTCCCAGCAAAAATAATGGTTCCCAAAGTGTATAAAATAAATTTCAGCAATAAGAACGAGGTAACTTTGAAAAATAAAATATTGACATATAAACCTCCAAAACAATTTAAATACTGCTGGAAACAGATTTAAGTAGTGGCCTTTGGATGCAAAAGCGCAACATTCCTCAAGTATCTCTGTTTCTTTTTACTAAACGTGTCAGTCGACAGAATACGTCTCACGTACAGTGTTGGTGTTGTTTCGTTCGCAGATGTGACTACGACATATGTCTTTGTCGGAAATATGAATCTGCGAGCAACTAATAAAGACTGAAATGCGTTCAGTTTGTGGTACGCAAATAAAGCGCTAATCCGAAACTGAAGAATGCTCATCGTAAGAACTATAGCTGTTTTCAAATTGATTATTGTTTCTTTGTAGACATATATTCAACCCGTAAAATCCTTTCAGCATCCCACAAAACTGTGGGCATCACTTTTCCCGTTGAGAATTGCATCTTCGCCTTCTTGGGTGGCGAAGAGCCCTTATGAAGCCATTGTATGCACTCTTGTTTCGTCAGTGGGTCCCAGTGGTGTACCCAGGTCTCATCTCCAGTTACAATTTTAAGGAAGAAGTCCTAATCTTGGGATAAAACCGCCAAATTATCCTCGAAAATTTGCCGCCTACACAATTTTTTTTCAGTAGTGACCAGCCTGGGAATCCACCTTGCTGACAGGTTGCTCATTCCCAAATCTTCATGAAGGATTTTAAAAACAGATGTTTACCGGCTTCTCTTGCAATAACTGAAACTGTCACTCGGCGATCAGTCGACACCAAATTTTCAACATTCTTTATGGGCTCCTGTGTTCGTACTTCAAGACGTATTCTGCACTTTGGGTCATTTTGAATAGATTCCCTGCGCCATTTGAATTGCTTACACCAAAATTGAACTTGCAAATATTACGGGCTATTTTCCCCGTACACAGCCACCATTCTTCCATGGATATTCTTTGGATTATTGCCTTCTTTCGATAGAAATTTTATGATGCTTCTGTGTTTAAATTTTAATTCATTCATTTTTGCACCTCTAACTCTATACGGAAATGACAAATCTTAAGCGAGTTGTATCAAACTTGGAGGATACACTCTAAAATGTCACAGAGACCTGACATAATAAAATTATCACGATAGCATTTTGTTGCGATAGTTAGATATATAACTTAAAAAACTCCCCTCGTATCTAAAACTACTTCCTTCATAGCTCCTATGTTTATCGGCCCTGTGTCATTCGTTCTTCTGTTTCTTTTCCTGATCTTTTTCGTTCCAGCATTACGAAAACATAACAAAAATATGTATATGTACTAACTCCAGTAGGAGAGGAAATCATGTAAACTATGTAATTCGACTAAATTTTGATTATCCAAACCCATACAAATTTTGAGAGAGGTTTTCCTGTTCATATTTACATGTAAATGCATACTTCTACGTTTGTCACCGAAAGAGACCAATTTTCTGAATATTATTTTGCTAAATATTACACAGAATGAAGTCTAAAAAAGTTTCAGGTTTATTATTTGTATATAAGTATATTTTCCGTCGTTTTATTAAAATCTGTTATACCACAGATCCAAGCAGTGGTTTAGCTTTATACTAAGATAGTTACGGACTTTAAAACCTTTGCAATAAAATTTGTCTGAATCTTAATTTCCAGAAGACCTAATTGATCTTCTTCTTCTTTTTATTCTTTCATATGCCTGTGTTGCGCGTTTAGAGTGCCGCAGACATAGAGGACCTACAGTTTAAAGTGGGCTCTGAACCACGGGAAGTGTAAACACTTCTACTCCAGAAAAGATTTATTATGCAGAATACCTCTCTGGTTTGCCATTGCCTTGCGAGGGAGAACGGCCGGTAAAAATCCGATGTTCCGGTACTGGAATTTGAACCCAGGACCTTTAGCGTAGAAGTCTAACGCGTTAACCTTTAGCCCACGGTCGCTTCAATTGATAGATAGGTATATGCCGCAGGTACCGGCATTATGAATGTGGCTTTCGGAGTTTAGCCATCCACTCTATAGCAATTACTTATTTAAATTCTAAAACTACAATTAAGGGGTAGAAGATTTGTGAAATTCTCAAGTGGAAGCAGCAGTAAATATTCAGAATCCTAAGAAAAATCACGTTTTGAATAAGACTGAAATTTTTCAAAAATTACGTTGCAAATAAAATACAATTTATTACTTTGTTGTTCCTTTTACATAGTTAGGCTAGAAAGATTTAGAACGTCCCTCGTATAGTCCAACAACAACCTCGCGTCTATACAGCTATAAACAGAATATTTGCAATCGATCAAACCGTTTGAATGCCCTGTATATCCTAAATACTTCAACGGGTCGTCTTTCGGTTTGTGTTAATAGTAGAATCATTGATAGATATATTCGTTGTATCCCAGAGGAATTATACGTGTTGTTTAGCAATTTAGGGAAAGGTTAATTATTTGTAGTCTTTTAATACAAGAACTGAATGCTGCGAAACTCACGCAATTGTGAACTTTTAGGACTACGGATGACATTTGCGATAGAGCAATTTTTAACATTGCAACGTCCAGTAGTGGATATTTTATTAAGAATTGTAGCAAATAGGTCTAGCGATTGAAACAGTTTTAATAATCCCCAGCGTTGCTCTACATTAATCAAATAAAACACGGTCACTACCTTTAACAACCAACAAATCGTTTCGCCGTTCGCCTTACCATTTTTAAATAAAGTTTATTTCACTTATTTCAGAAATTTTAATTACAAATTGAAATAAAATTCTAAATCCCTAACCAATGGTGCTTGGTGGAAAACAGAAAGTTGTTTAACGAAAACAACAATTAAAGTACCCTAAAGTAATCAGAATTTGTTTTACATTCCAAAGATGTAAAAATATACACGATATGACATAAACATATAGGGTGTCTAAGGAAAGTGAATCACTACGTAATCATATTTAAGTTCTTGAAATTTTGTTTAATTTTTAGTACAACCTGTTTCCCTATTTTGTAGAGAATTTACTTAAGCATAATGATACCGTTACGCCGTATTAACATTATTAAGGCAGTTTATTAACTAAATTTCTTATCGTCGAGGCATTTCCAAAATATTGACAATCACTAATGATAATCTATTTGGCTTTCCTTGCATTTTTTTTGTTAAATTTTATTTAAAAACTTTATCGAATGTGATGTACAGTGCTGTTGAATTGAAACCAATAATATTTCATATTTCAAGTCTTCCGACTATTATTATACTCCCACTGCACTACACAAGTCCAATAGTGACAGGCGTTATCTTGTTTCAATTGTGTTGTTATTGATATGGTTAGTATACTAACGCGAGGTTAGGTAGGTTTTGACCATGGATGTGACGTCTATGAAATATACCAACGTTTTCAATCAGCATTATAATATAACAATCAGCTATAACAAGCTTGTTACTAAAAAATCTAGTAAATCAAGGTTATCTAAGATGAAAAAAAAATTGGGTTCAGTGATACCACAGCGAAGAAGCAATGTTGTTGGAACGTAATACAATATGCCATGAGCACACAATTCTTATCAGAAGTAGTATACTGTATGTAAAAGAGTATTATCCATTTTCAGATAGTCTTTGTGTCATTGATGGAGTTCTTGAACACTTCTGGGAGCTGATAAGCAAACGACAAGGCTCTTGGAAAAGAATTCCTAACTGCACTATGCAAGAGGGTATCCAGGGGTGGCCAGGGGTGGCAGCTGCCCCCTTTCCAAGATAGAAAAAAGTTAAAATAAAATAAAGAAAATAGAAACAACAAAACAAAACAAGTTCTTATGACTTCTCACAGCTCGTGGCAACAATGAGCTTTCTAGAATAATCTCGTCTCATTTCACGACGCATCAACAACCAGAATATTCCAGAGGTGTGCGCATTTCAGTTAGAGTCAGTGCAGATCTTCACTTGTTGTGTCAGTAGCGTTAATTGTGAAATATTCCTCTACACTGGAACCTGCAGGAAATACACTTCAATTGAAGGCACTTGACATAATTAAAACTAACCAACATATGTAAACTACTCTCTTCATGGTAAAAGAGCATCCGGAAGATGCGAAGAAGGAAAGAAGGAGGCGACATTGCAAAGCATTTGAATGTTGATATAACCGCCACTAGCGTTGATGGCCGACAAATGCGTAGAAGCGGAAATCCATTCGAATTTTGGAGAACGTCTCTAATAATCCTTTGCTTGGATTCATCATATCATCTTTAGAACTAAGATTTTCTGCAGACGAATCGCCTGCATTTTCATTGACACATTTTCATCCGAGTAACATGAGAGATGTTTGATTGGTGGAATGGAATGAAAGTACTTCATCTTGTGTAACTTTTTACAATATGGAAGGTATCGAAGGAGGAAGGGAATCGTGGTTCAAAATGCGGAATGAAGTAAGTAAAAGAAGCGCCAGATATCATCGTTCTTCAGCGTCAATGGGTTTTCGCAAACAAGGAACAATTAGTGGAAGCTGTAGTTAGAAAATTTGCAACTAATCTTCGGAAACTATTGTTCAAAAATTAATTTTATTAATAAATAGTGTTTTTCTTTTGTAATTGTGCATTATTGCATGCCCCCCATGGACCCCTTCCCCTATGAAAGAAGTTGGATTCAGAAAGCTGTCTCCCCTTCTGTTTTGAGCAGGGTACACTCTTGGTACTATAGAGAAAAAACTTAACCGAGCAATAAAATCTAGGAACTGGAGTTTGGAAGAGCGGGAGCATCTAATATTTTTGTAAAGATGGGGTTATCGATCAAGTTTTCAACTGGTCATATCGAACAAGCTCCAAGGCATTCTCCCAAAAATGTTGGGGGCTGGACTGCGGACACTGTAACCAATTTAACAATTTAAGGGTGTGATAAGCATTTCAAATTACTCAGAGACGATGGTCCAAAAATTGCTACCAAGATTGAAAGAACAGTATCCTAACCTTTAAATTTAAAAAAATACGTTTTGTAAGAGTTTAAGAGTGCTATGTTATATTGATATAGTTTGCATATATCTCAGTTAATTTGCTTAGCATTGTAGCTATATGAAAAACCTGGAGCATAGTTTCAAGAATATCGTCATTGCTATCGTACGTTCGTTGGTCATTTTTACTATCTTCAAAGGAGAAAGCTGATTGGAGTTAAATCTGAGGATCTGGCCGGCCAAATGCAATTTTGTTTCTTTGTTGGTTCTAATATTCTACACCGTACTATAAAAAATAATGCTCTACAGCCGAATACGAGAATTCAGTTTTTACTTATAACATGTTTGTTAAAAGAAATTTGTTAAATGTTGTACCAGAAGAAAAAGGAAATCTTTCTAATGGTATGGCTGCCTTCATCGCCATTTAAACATTTAAAATGTATGTCAATATCTTGAAAACACAACTAGCTATAGACAAATATAGTTAATATTCGAAATCTATGAAATAAAGTGTCTTAACAAGGCTAACATTGCTTTGCAGTATCACTGATAATAAGCCAAGCCTCTATAGAATACGAAAACAAACAATTTCAGGGTTTCACATTGTACCGAAAATTAAGCTGTATTTTTAGAATAGGGATCCTAATAATTGTATTGATACTAAAAATTTAACTGAATCTACATCTCTTTCTGTTTACGAGATCTCTATGCATGGCCCCCTTATCTTAAACTCACTATATTACGTTTACTCGATTTTTAATAAATATTACATTCGTTGAAACCCGTTATCTTGGATAGTGAAAATATACGTTTTTTTACTGATTCAAGGAACTGTAGTTTATCATATTAATTTTGATATGATTTTTTTAACTACCATGCCTCTTGACATCACATCGCAAAATTATAGAGCTTTTTAAATGAATAATCTATGGCAAGACCATTTGAGGGTATATTTGCACACAAATTAATTTAGAAATCCTTGCATTTGGAAACTTTTTGCAATAGCATTTTTGTGGACTGATATTGTTATTTTCGAATTAATTCAATTTTTATGAAAAATCGCACTGCCAACAAAATCATCAAGAAGGTCACAATTCCTCGAACTGATAGCGGTGGCGATCAGTTTGATTGAAAATTTTCATATAAACGCGAGCACGATTCTTAAACCGTTTGAACCATTTAAACGGCTACAGTTCTATAAACCATTTTCTTTAAAATAAGTATTTTTATTGTTATATTTCCAATATTACCTTATCGAAATACGATAGTATTTACGAACTCACCTCATCGAGAAAAATTATGAAACCACTTTGGCTTGGAGTGAATAACGCCCTAATGCAAAAATAATTATATAATTATCTTCATGATTTCTTAATACTACCTGCACAAATATTATTGGTTTAAAGCGCTTAAAGTGCTCAATGTAGGGTAGTTAACCGAGGATCGCATATCGATTTAGAATTTGTAGGAATTAGGGCGGTGTGTGTAAGCCAGACAACAAATACTGGGTGATATAAGCTATCGCTCGCACGTCTCGCGTTACGAATCCATGCCATACCTGTTCATTTTCAATAGTTTGTCTATTAAAGACACGCGAAAATTTGGAATCCCGCACTCGTACCTATTACATGCCTAATTTTTAGCTTATTTACTTGTTTGCCTGTTGAAGCAATTGATTTACGTGTTATCTGTATCGGTAAACAGAAACCCAAGTTTTTGCAAAATAGTTTTTAAATACTCTTATTTTCAAAAATAATGTTTATGTCAAATAAATGTCTATTGACGTCTAATTGAAATAGTTTACTTACACCTTTGCAGGTCACGAACGACTAGTACTGTAAATAAGGATTGGGTGTATAAAATGTATACGAAAATATGTTGAAATAGTTTAACGAAGCTCGTTAAATTTAACTACTCACATGTTACAAACATCTCTTAAGATCTGACAAACCATATAAAGAATGGGTGAATTTTGTTGACGTACTCACGTGTCTCAGCTTTAATACAACACGCTTGGACTGTCTATAATGCAAATTCCTCAGTGAATTGACAACTAACTATCAAACGTAGGATTCTAGCGCATTTGCTCGCCACCACTTGCTCGCCGCCGTTTGTTTGCTGGGAAAGATGCTCGCCATCTGTTTGCTCGACAGCCAACTTGCCCATAGTATTAAGTAGAACTGCGCCAATGCAAAAAACTAGTTTATATTTTGTTAGGCATCTTCGTTTGTAAATTAATTCAACACATCTTCTGCTTTATTATTTAAACCTTTACTATTATTTCCAGATATCTACAGGGAGAGTATTAATTTTTTAAATAGGTTTTGATATTTTAACGAAATATTTGTTTATGGAAGTGGTCTGCGTGGATAACTGTTTATTAAAATTATTGGAAACTTAAAATATCAATAAAGCAATTGTAGCAATGTTTTGAGAAGTTATTAATTAAAAATAATTTAAAAATATATACAATCAAAATCTGATATACCTACTTATAGTTTATTTTATTCGGAACAAAATAATAAATATTACTCTATACGATTTCAGTACAAGAATAGACAACCCTCCATTGCCTATTAACATTCCTTATAGGAATGTACAATTTAGGAAATTACTAACAGCATATACTAGGTGCCTATAGATAATATTTAATTTTAAGAATCAATTGTTTGTCGAGTATCTGTTCAGCGAGCACATAGTTGTTGAGCATAGAAACCCGCGAGCAAATAGCAGGCGAACGAACGGTGGCGAGCAAGTGGGTGAACACCCAACCGTTGATAATAATTATTATTTCGTATGTTTCCATTTATTTGTAATTTTAGTGCAACTACACAAAGACGGTTGCTTAAAGATGCATAGGTATTTATACGAAGCTCAAAAAAAGGCTCGTGTTAATTGGTGCAAAGAAATGTTCAAAACATTCGACCGAGGAACTGAAAAATCCGTATACAACATTGTAACAGGTGACGAAACTTGGATATATTCGTATGAACTGGAAACTAACCAACAATCCACTGTTTGGGTGTTCCAAGATGAACCGAATACCACAAAAGTTTTTCGTTCACGAAGCACTTCCAAGAAAATGATCGTTTGTTTCTTTAGTTGTACTGGACATGTCGCAACCATTCCTTTAGAAGACCGAAGAACAGTTAACACTGAATGGTATACAACAATTTGTTTGTCAGAAGTCATCGATGAAATCAGGATTAATAACCGAAAACATCGCATCATTCTTCATCATGACAATGCCAGCTCTCGCACAGCACGTCAACCAATTGATTATTTGAAGGAGAAAAACATTGAATTAATGTCTTATTGCCCGTATTCACCTGATTTATCGCCTAACGACTTATTTGTGTTCCAGAATGTTAAACAAAAAATGCGTGGACAGCGATTTTCATCACCTCAAGAAGCTGCTGAAGCCTTCAAAAACGATGTTTTTGAGATACCAACTACAGAGTGGAAAAAATATTTCGAGAGTTGGTTTGAACGCATGCAGAAGTATAAATCTTAAATGCAAATATTTTGAAAAGCTGTAAAACAGTTTGTTCTAAAACAAATTTTTTCCTAGTTTTTTTAAAATCTAAAAGGCTGCCTTCGTATACGTTAATTCAGAAAGTATTTATATTCGAATGTTTCTCTTAAGAACAAACCAAGATTAATGAAATTTGAAGGTATTTAATTTAAACTACTTCGGAACCGAATTTCCAAATGTCTCCGCTGCCGATAAATAATTCATAGAAATCCGAAATTAGTTTGATGTATTGCTTAATGAGAAAGGAAGCGTTAGTAGAAAAAAGTGTAGTGAACTACTGCTGAAATTTCTTGCGAAAACTATCGATGTTGCTAGGGAAATAATCAAAAATGCTTTCTGTTTGTCATTGTATTACTGCAACTACTGCAGGAACTATTTTTATAGACTTACATTTTAGAATATACGAGGCTTGTTCAACTGAAACCCTTTTTTGATGAACTTAGCCTTGAAAAGAAATGCAATACTTCAAATGACGTTAATGTTAGTAGTGTTTGTAAGCAACACATTAATACGTTTCTGGCGTTTGAATTTGATTCTGACTTCTAAAACTTCAATTTTGAAATGGCGTTTGTTGTTGAAAATCCGTCCAAGTTTGATCAGCGTGCGGTCCTATCATTTTTATGCGCTGAAGGTGTGTAGCTATTGCAGATTCATACGCGAATGCAAACAGTATATGGAAATGCATGTATTGCGTACCCAACTGTGAAGGAATGGTGCCGAAAATTTAAGAATGGAAAAGAGCGGATTATGGATGAGCCGCGACCAGGTGCACGGTGTACTGCATTAACAGAAAACAATATGGCATGTGTGGAAGGCCGTATTAGAGAAAATCGTCGAATTTCAATTAGAGAAATTTCAGAAATTGTTAGTGCGAGTGTAGGATCTGTCCATAGTATTGTTCGCAATCTGGGTTACAGCAAAGTTTTTTGGCAGTTGATTCCTCGTTTCTTGTCTAATGAACTAAAATGCTTGCGAATAGGCTTTTCTCTGCAACACCTCACCGACTATAGGCAAAATGGTGATGCTTTTCTTCTGTCAATAGTTGCTGGTGACGAAACATGGTGCCATTACTACGAGCCATCCAGTAAGTTATCTTCGATGCAGTGGCAACATTCAAGTTCACCACCACCGAAGAAGTTTAAAGCACAACCTTCTCCAGACAAGGTGATGTTAACATTTGTTTTCGACCATGAATGACCGTTGTTGATAGAGTTTAAGGAACCTGGAGTAAATGTCAATGCAAATCTGTACATTGAAACTTTGAACAAGCGCAATAAAACCGAAACGTCCAGGAAAGCTTACGCGTGGGGTCATTTTGCTGCACGACAATGCTAGGCCTCATGTTGCTAATGTGATAAAAGAAAATCTTCAACGAAAGAAATGGAGGGTTTTAGAGCATCCACCCTATAGCCCGGATCTATCGCTTTGCGATTTTTATATTTTTGGACCGTCGAAAAGGGCGATATAAGGTCGACATTTTGAGTCTGACGCAGAAGTACAGATAGCTGTGGAAGACTTCTTCAATCGGTAGCCACAAGAATTCTTTGAGCAGGTTAGTAAAACAATGGGATGGGTGCCTTAAGTGTAACGGTAATTATTTGTGTTTAAATTGTTGAATACATTATTTATAAAACAAAGATCGCTTTCAATTGAACATACCTCGTATATAAAAACCAAAGGAATAATTAAAAAAAAATTAAGGAAGCAAGTTATCATTTTTCAATCAATTATATAATCAAACAATCAAGACGGCTGTATTAAACTGCTGCAACACTCGTTATATAACTTCGTATATTAAATATTCTACAGCAGTCTCATCATGTCCATCATATACAATTTTTTGACTGTTAAATTTTGCAGTAAATATACGTTTCTGGGTTTCTCTGTCAAATACGATGATAAAAGTATAGTAGCTATTTACTACAATCATGTATCCGAACTTTATATCACTATGCTAGCTCTTAGAACTAAACTACTTTTCAAACAGGTTTTTAAGAGAAACCGATAGTCTTAATAAAGACTTATGTGTTCTATTTCAGTATAAATCTTCAATTTTTGGATGTGAAAACTATGCTATTAAAATCAGATATTTGGGTCAGTGTAATTATGGAATGGAATGGAATAGGTAATATAGTCGCATACTTCAAAAACATAGATCGCGACATTTTAGAACGTTTTGGATCTACGATCTACTCACCTAATTTGATCCAATTTTTGCAATTTCTACTTCATCGTTTTGTCATTTCGTAACTCCGCGATAGCAGTAAAAATCCAACGCAATAAGTTCGCGGTTGGTCAACTTCTGAGTTCTCTCTCATATAACAGCAAACTGTTTAATTCCCTACGGAACTGTGGGTATTTCACAAACCAAGGGAGTTTTTATGGTGATCATTAGGTCAGGACGTTAGATTCTTTGTTGTCAGCAGTATTTAACGATACAGCTTTTCAGTTTCAGAAAAGCTGCAAATGGCAGGAATGCTGAATAGTTTCGTAAAAGATTCGTTAGTATCCAAAGTGAATTTTGGAATAATTCAAACTTATTACAAATTACTCCACGTTAGATCGTTAACCACCGTTAATCGTTTTGTTAGGTACTAAAAATATGATTAGATTTATATTGCATGTGCATCCATTTACATCTACGTCACGATACTCAGGTGTATCCAGAAATCTCGTAAGTTATAGCAGAGAGAATAACCGTTAAAGCGTCAGATTCCAAAGATCGAGGGTGTTGAAGCTCAAGCGGAGCCTTTTTAGCACATTGTCCTATCTTTTTATAAGCGAGAAAAACTTTTAATTATTAGGGTCGTTTATTTATGACGAAGATAAAACCTCGTGAATTATGACTACAAAAATATTCTTTTTAGTGAATATCGGATTTTTTAATAATTAAACCGTGGGCAACGTATTCGGACTCGCAATTTACAATTTCCTCAGGAATACATGTTATTTGGTACGGCTCGAAATGGGAACGTACCTACGCGAGAAAAAGTCAAGGCAAGCTGACACAATCATCCGAAGACCAATAACTACCAATAACGATAAGAATGAAACAAATCAAAACCCCCAACAGAGTTACGCACCGAGACAGAAGCGAGGGTAGAAAAGCGAATGCCGCTCTAATTCTGCCAATGTTTGCGAGTAACATTATGATTTTATAAATAACGGGAGTTTAAATTTATAAGATAGGCGCGATGCTCGCGTAACCGTGGGGTGTCGGTGGGCATTGCAGCTAATTTCTATGCACGGTCCGTCTTGTTCTCCGGTCGGCCGAATGGGGTGGAACAAGCTATATTTCGCGAACAGAACGACCCCACACCTGTCGTCTCCCTCGCACCCGAGACTTTAGCTTAAAACGCAAGCGACTCCGCAACATGTCCTTTATGTCTCCTAACATAGGGATAATGGTCTTTCCAAATCTGCGAATATTCTCCATTAATACTGGAAGATTCCGGATTAATTTCAATCGGACAGGAATACGAGGAAGAGGAACCTTGGGCATTACTTATGCCATTCGTATTCATTGGCGAATACAAATAACATCCAACCTGAGCCGGGGACTAAACTTACTCGTTGTCGCTTTTGTGCTCGTTTTATTCTTATTCAGATTGACATTCGCGCCTATAAATAAAACCTCAAACAATTGGAAAAGAAAGGTATCAACAGAAAGGAGATATGGCTTGTTTCTAAGTGTCGAGTTCGCCACTGACTATTCCGGATCTGTAGATGGATGTTAAGCTCAGTACATTGACAAGCATTCCCGTAGATAAATAAATAAAGATACAAGCAAGAGAACCAGCTGAAGCATTATGCACCTTCACCCTCCATCTAATAAATAGGCACCTATCTATAAGTATAATGCGACTTGTTTCCGTAGGGAAAAAAGGAGGGAAATAAAAGGTAGCCGGTATAAAGAGATGCGATCTTTTCGAAATATATTTTATTTCCCGGTCCGGATTAACGAAGATATATGTGGGCAGCTGAATGTCCGCGTCTTGTCAATGGCACGGTGAGAAATGGCGTGCTGGCCTTTGTCATCGGCATAATGACTCCTTGGCAGATAAGGCGACGGCAGGCCAGCGGTCAGTTACGATGGTCACTTGCGTGCATTGTATTTGTATTGTTCCATCGGCGAATCATTGTCGCTCGCTAAATGGAGTGTGAAGCGATAGCGGATGACCACAGCGACTGTCGGATCTTATCTCGTGGGCAAACAAACAATACAGTTTCGTGTTGCGGTTTGCATTCCGGTTATTACGATAATTTTATGCCCCCGCTTGTGATTAATTTTCCTCGTTCTGCAGACAATTTTTATTTCGGGGCGAATTCGAAATTTCGAAACTGCCGACGTTCGATAATTGACGTTCTTGTCGCGTTAAAAATTAATTAATGTGCATTTAGAACGTCGTCGAAAGGTAAACGAGTTTTAAGGAACGCGTTCCAAGCAAGTAAGAAGATCGAGTTGAGAATTGTCAGTATAACAGTGGGACATTTTCTCTCTCGGGAGAGAGAAACCCTCGTTCAATGCATTTCCTCATCTCATTACTCGTGCAGTTCATCACGGCGACAGTTCACCTGTACTTCGTTACGTCAACTGACTACTCGTCACCAGGAGTTATGGCCGCGTCCGTACGTGCGCCTCCGTAATGTGCCGTACCGAGAAGTTAACAAGAAAATGACACCAATCCATTTATCCTTCCAAAATATACAGCACGTTTACTTTGAAAATGTCTAAAATTAATATACTGGAGCGCGTCAATCAAAAACTATAACCGAGCACAGCTCTATCGGGGACTGACCGAAGAAACTCCTGTTCGCGCGTGACACATGTTTATAGACCTCCGCTTTCAAACTTATGTCATGATAACCATAATATAGCTGCCAATTATACTTATATTCTAGCTCCATAACTTGTTTTACTGGCAGGTCTCTGCTGTATTTGTCAGTCAGTCAGTTTACACAGGACAACGCGTCATTTGGCACTATTTACATTTTTAACAGATGGCAAATAACCGTAGCGGCATTTGTGCAAGTACGGAGCTTTTAAATTGATACTCTGTTTTGTGAAATCAATAGTGATATCTAGTCGTAGGTAGGACAGAGTGGCAGTTGCAATCGGTTAAATTTTAAAAGGTTATTTGCCATACGTCGAGTAGGGTGTACCTATCCTATGTAGTTATATGATATCCAGGCGACGTGTGATGGTCGCATACGTCTCCTTAATGTCGTCACATTTGTTGGGTCCCGCGGCGGCCCGTTAACCGTTAGTGCTACGGACTTCAGGACGTGGATTTACGTGTAAAGCACGTCTACTTCCAATCGCCTTGGCCGCCTAATACGTCCCTGGAGTCTCTTTATGACGTCACCGGAGACATTTTTGCCCCCTTGCATTGTTATCCCTTTTATCAACTGCGCATCTACATGATATTGATATTCTATTGTTCAGGTCGTTTTCTTTCTGTTTGCAACTTAAGGAGCCACGTTCGTAGTTACCATCTTCTAGCTTCTACCTCCTGTATTCTAGTTCAAGATAACGGCCAACGAGATAAACTGCATCTAAAACTGGAATGGGTTATACATAACAGATACTTCAACTGCAGTGGAACTTACACGCTGGTAACAGTAGCAATTAGCTTAGTAATATGAAAGATAACATATTATATAATATGTAGGTATATGTGGATAATTTGTAATTCCACATTCAACACCTAATTCTGTCGAAGTGCGGTCTGAAATGATTATAAAAATCACTCCTAAAACTGAGAACAGATACTGAATGGAAATCGGTTTCTGGGTTGTAGGTTTCTGCAGTCCGAATTTTAAAATAGTGGGGTGTGGAACACAATCCCGACATTTCATTCATTGTTGTTTCCTCTCAAATTCAAAAATTATGTACCTTAAAATATACCAATATATATATATATAGTTTACTTCATGTTTTAAATTATATCTGGGTGTTTTTAATTGTATCCGGACACACATCGTCTTATCTTTTACATATAGTTACATATAGTTTATCGAAGATATTTTATAATATTTGTATGTTGATGTCTGTATGGGACAGTATTAGTGTTGCATATATTCTATGGTTATCCATCAAAGATGTAACATCATATGATAAAAGATACGAAATAGTAGAACTATTGTATGAGAACTATTTGTTGAAGAACACGTAGATGAGGGTAATAGTCATAAATGACGTGTAGATATGCTCTCTCAAACATTATTTAAGTAAACCATACAATCGAAAATTGAGGCTAATCTTTTAGTGCATTTGATCACCCCCTTTCGCTCATAGGCCTTGTTGTTTAAGAATATGTAAAAATATTTACCATTGAAGTAGATACTGCGGCGTTACGTTCAATTTTCTAGCGATAGTAAGAGGTAGTGGTGGTTCACGGCGTTCCGGGTGTCAGCAACGGATCGCAGCGACTGCCTAATTTACACCAGAAGAGGAGAATCCTGCGACAGAACGCCACTAACGGCAGACATTTGTTACCTACAACTCTGATAATTAAGGTACTGCGCTATTAAATATTCATCTACATCTGCGAACTTAACAAACTTGAAAATTCAAGACGTGGCTGCTGGATCGGATATAGCTATCTGTATTCAGCATTTCTCGCACTACACCGCCAATTCTCTCTGTTCTTCTGCAAAGCGAATACAGCGTGCACTTTTCGTTAATTAACATGTCGTAGTGGTAAACATTATTCAAAAATTGCAGTTTGATTGTTTTTGTTGCAGCATCTTCGTTATTGAAACCTAGCTTAATACGTGGGTTGTTGTGTGTCTGCGCCAGTAAATAGAAAATCAACATTAACTTTGTACAATAATAATGTAATAACTACATTGTCGTAAATGCATACACTATTAAATAGCAGGTAAGAGAGAAGGTGATACTTTTAAGTATTGTATACGGGCTGGGTAGGTAGGTACGCGAGATTAAATTAAAGTAACAAATCGCGGGCTAGGGTTCCATGCACATAAACATGCAACTTGAAATTAACGTGAATGTTACAAGTCTTGAGAGTCTCATCTCAAGTCGAGCGAGCAAACAAGAACAAATGCAAATTAGCTTAAAACACTCGGTTGGTGATTAACTCGCAAATCGTTGTACTATAGCGTAAGCCTGTATACATATTAGGACAGTGCATTATAATCGAGTAATCGAAAAGGTAATCGTCCCTTTGATTATCACATTAAAACAATCATTTTTCTACGGTGTCTAAGAGACTGTCAAGAAGTGTAATCAAACATCCCCAATCTGTAGGGCGTTTGATGTGATCCGAGTTGATGTATGTGCCAGTGCAGAGCTGTTATTTGTGTTGGGGTGCCATGCACGCCGATTTTTGTTTTGGTAAGGCTTATAAGAATGTATAATTCGTTAAAACGTATTCACTAACTTTGCCGATTTATTTCCATAATCAGTTAAAACTACAGAAGTTTATAGTTTTTTTTTATATTTCGACTTATTTAATTAACTTAGCAATTCCCCAAAACTTAAATAGGAAATACTTCTCAATTGGTTAATTGTTTCTTGTCTTACTTCGTTGAAATATTTTAATAAAAATAATAGTCACAATTTCAACAGGATTTATTTACATTACTGTGCTTTATATGTATTTCGACATTTTACATGTCATTTAATATTGTAAACATTTGTAGCTAGGTCAACAGCACACTGGATCTTGATTTCGGACTTGGCTCTGGTCTTCTTTTTAAAAACTTCCAATGACGGGGAATTTATGAGCTCAATTTACTCCATTCATTACAGGTGTGTTTGTGAATTTGAAAAGCCTCGAGTATATCCAATTTACGTTTATCATTACAGAAGTGTAAAAATGTTACTATATTATAGTATGAGCGTATGTGTTGTTCGTATCTGGTATCAAAATTTCTAATAGTTTGACCTATGTATGCATATTTACACTGTGAACAGTTTAATTTGTAAGTACCTGATTTTAACAAATCGTTAGTTCTATCTTTTGCTTTGAATAAGGTATTATGAGAAAAGAAAAATAATACATCTAAACCCACAACCACCAAAACTATACGGTTTAATAAAAATACATAAACCCCAAATGCTTATTAGACCGGTAGTCTCATATGTAAACGCACCCAACCACATGTTAGCCAAAACATTAAATAATATAGTTACTAGTTTAGAATACACACCAAAATATTCAGCTAAAAATTCTCCCGAATTAATCAATAAGTTGTCCAGTTTAAGTTTACCATCACGATGCAAACTAGTTAGTTTCGATGCCACAAATATGTTTTCACAAATACCTCCTCAAGAGGGTACTCCTCTGTTAAATAATATTTTTATCAATAAAAATGTTGAATTAACAAAACGAAATGAGTTGATTCAATTATTGGAACTTTGCATTAATCAATATTTTCATTTTTAATGATCAAAGTTATCTTCAGAAAGACGGTTTACCAATGGGAAGTCCAATTTCACCACTTTTAGCTAATAGATTTATGGAACATTTAGAAGATGGAATTTTGGAATAAAACTTCGATAATTATATTTTGGTTACGTTACGTTGATGATGTTTTAGCGTGTTTTAATAGTTCATTTGAGTTTACTGGTGATTTTTGAACGTTACAATACTCTACACTCAAATATAAACTTTACATTAGAAACAGAACAAATAAGATGAAAGAGTTATTTAAACTTAAGCATCAAAATTAATTTTAAAAACAAACTCGAATACTCTATTTACAGAAAAGCTACACAAATAGATATCACAATGCCACAGGACTCATGTCACCATAAAACACATAAATTAGCAGCCTGTAGGTCCTTGATATACAGACCTCTCAGTTCTTCTAAATAACAATAATTACATCAAAGAGCTTTCGATTAATAAACAAATTGCACACAGTAATGGATACAACACAAAGCTCATTGACACATTAAATAAAAAGAAAATTTATAAATTAGCAATTCAAAAAATATATCCAAAAAACCACTCTGAAAATGTTAAATACTAGGGTTGTTCTCTTTTCGCTGAGCCTATCTAGCAGGCTGTGATATTTGGAAACAAAATTTTGCTTGACATTTTAACGTAGTTGTTTATAAGTGTAATTATAGTGAAAGTCGTCAAATATACTTTAAGGTTTTTAAAATACACAACTTTAAAGTAATCCTTTCCCCAAGAAATTATGGAATTGAATAAAGAGCATTATCGAGCTGTGATGTTTTACAATTTCACGTGCGGCTTAAGCTGTAAAGAATGTTTTGAGGAAATCAATCGAGTGTTTGGTGACAAGTCGCGTTCCTTAGTTACCGTAAAGCGGTGGTATAATGAATTTCAACGTGGTCGACTTCCCTAAAATGACAACTTTCGAGTTTCTAAGTCAAAAACGGCAGTTGCCGAGAAGAATATTGGTCTTGTACGAAACATGATTGAAGAGGACCAGCATGTTACTGCCAGCAGTATTCAAGCAACTTTAAGGATTGGTATGAAAGCATTTGACACGATTTTACACAAAAATTTGATGGTACGTAAGCTTTGTGCCCGTTGGATTCCCCACAATTTGACTCCAGTTCAAAAAGAAAACCGTATGGTATGGTGCAGATCTACACTCGATCGCTTTGACAATGGATCGTCTCATTTGGTGTACTACATAATTTGGTGTACAGGCAGTTAATGAATCATGAAATAGAAGAGTTATTGGGTAAAGAAAATATAATAAGAAGTATGAAAGCAATGGGAATAAGATGGTATGGACACATAGACAGGAGTGAGAAAAAGGCAGCTCTAAGATGCATAACAGAATGGGTGCCAATGGGCAACAGACCTCAAGGAAGACCAAAGTGTAGGTGGAAAGCATAAGTAGAATAAGACTTAACAAAGATGAACGTGAAACAGTGGAAAAACACAATTAACAAACACACTACTACTGCATCATTAAAGGTGATGAATCGTGGGTATATGCTATGATCCCTAAAGAAAGCAACAGTCGGTAGTTTGGGTTTTTGAGAACGAATCGGTCCCGACAAAAGTTGTTGGTGAAAAAAGACGAAACAGAAAGATGGTCGCCACATTTTTTGGAATTACTGGACATGTTTCCACTGTAGTACTGGAAGATCGTCGTACTGTTAATACTGAATGGTACACTACAGTTTGTTTACCTCAAGTTCTCCAAAATGTCCGTGAAAAACGTCCAAGAGGAAGGATCATCTTGCATCAACATAACGCTCGGGCGCACACTGCTGCTCCAACGACTGAGTATTTGAATGCCCAAAACATTGCGATAACGGGTCATTCGCCGTATAGTCCAGACCTAGCACCTAATGATTTCTTTTTCTTTCCGCGTGTAAATGATAAATTACGTGGTTTACGTTTTACATCGGCCGAAGACACAGTTGACGCATTTTAAAATGAAATAAATAACATAACGCGGAAAGATTGGAGAAAATGTTTTGAAGATTGATTTTCACGGGTGCAAAAATGCATTGACTGTGGAGGGGAATAGTTTTAAAAATTATAAATAAATGTGTTTTGTCAATAAATTGTGTATTACTTTACTAGGCTCAATAGAAAGAGAACAGCCCTCGTATGTATATTTCAATTCCTTATTTCAGTGATATATCCGAGAAAATTGCTAAAATTATAATTAAAACAAGTACATTTAAAGTAATTTATAATACAACAAAAAACACTTCTAGCACCTTGTTCAACGCAAAAGATAGAACTAACGATTTGTTAAAATCAGGTTTCTACAAAAAAAAACTGTCCATATTGTAATTATGTGTACTTAGGTCAAACAATTAGAAATGTTGATACCATATACAAAGAACGCACACGCTCATACAAATACAAACACCCAGAAAAATTTAACTACGCTAAATACTTATTAGAACACAATCATGCATTGCATTGAAATTGTGACCATTGTTATTATTAAAATATGAACATTTCTTATTTTTCATAATTTTAAAGAAGTTGATTTCATTTTTTTTATTAGCTCGCTCAAATACTGCCAAAAAATGTGATCCTGTGTACTGGTTAAAATTAGCACTTAAAAAATAATAAACATAAATGATACCTTACCATTAAATATTAAGGGAACCACCGACAGACCTTTACACATAATAAACATAAAAAATACCTTGTATTTCTATATTTAAAGAACTGATGATGAAGCAGAATAAACTAAAAACAATATTTTGTCTTTGTATGTTTAAGGAACCGCCGGTAGACCTTTAAACTTAATAAACATACACGATACCTTCTCTTTATATGGAACCCTCCGACAGGCCTTTGAATAATTAACATAATTTTATTTATATACACCATGGTGATAAACTTCCACACGAAATTCTAATTTTATTATTTAATGTTTTTTGGGAAAACTCTAGAACACGTAAATTTTGCTTTTTTGAAAAGATACCCGTCCTGTCCCCCCTTTTTTCTTTCGGTTTTTTCCTTTTTATTTTGATAGATCTCCTCAGCAGTTATAGTTTCCTTCAAGTTATATATTTATTGCCTCACCGAAGGGTGCCTGGTAATCCCTGGTTAATAATTAACGAAGCTGTAAATGCAGATAAAATAACAGACTCGGCTGTTGGAATTTCATTTGAAATTTCAACATTTTTAAATATCCATTTTATTCAGGTATAAATATTTATTTACAGTTTTTAATAATAATAATACTACAACATGGAATTATAATTACACAAAACATAATTTATTCTATTTTTCAGGCGTATCTTTACACTGACTGGAATTGTCTATCCAACTTTTCTGTACAATATCGTGCGAGTCGTACCAAGTTTCGCCTAAGTAACATATATTTCTATTTTCTTGGCGTAATGTTTTGATGTAGTGGAGACACCCGCGGCGCCAAATTTATAATCTGTTAGATTCCATAACAACTTGACGCTTATTTATAGTTTTATGTTTAAATCCCTTACGTTTAATAATTCCTAGCAATGTACTTTCGGAATACTTTATTGGAGAATAATCTTCATTCAGTCTTTGATTTAACAATTTTACCGCAAGCACGCCCTTTTCCCGATACATTTGATATATTTTTCCGCCAAATTAAATGTTCGCTATCAGTCCACGGTGTCCACACTTCGCACAGATGTTCATCAACAACGGCTTTGCATTGTTTACATTTTAAGTTTAAAAATTATGCCATTAAGGCAACGATCTAATCGAATCTGTGAAATGTAACTTATTATTATATATATTATTATATTATTTTGATACATAGTTTATTGGTTTAACATAAATACGAATAGTTCAAGTAAACTGGGTAGTCTTAAATAATGAATTAAAAACAGAAGCTTCTTGCTTGAGTCACAAATAGGTAACCTGTAACCTCAACCTCTTTGCAATATGTAAATTTACCGGAATGCAGCCTGTGTTTTAAGCCGAATTACAAGAAGTTTGTAAATCCTTGTTCTACAACTACCTTTTCGAAGCGGTTATCGGTATAATTTGAAGTAGACTATAAAATGAAGTAGAATATAAAATAATTGGTATACCACGTAACAATTTTTTTGAGAACAATGCACATAAATTTCAAATATATAAGAATTTATTTTCAATATAATAAAAAAATAAGAACATTATGCAAAAAATTATCCAATGGGAATCTTTAACTTGTCCACCACTAATCAGTTGGCATTGACCGAATCCGATGCCTAAAATTGTTTGGCCTACTAATGTAAACTTGCCATTTCACATGACCCCATAACGGCGTTAAGTTAGGTGATCTAGCAGGCCTCTGAAACGACCTTCGCCGTTCTTTCTATGCGATCATGTGAAATCGCGAGTGTATATTAACAGGCCAAACAATTTAAACGAGTTAAAGCGTCGGATTCGTTTAGAAATGGAAAGTATCAACCCGGAAATTATTGGGCGAGGGATACAAAGCGTTTACACACGTGCTGGTTAATGGTGGATAATTTAAAATTTTTTTTCATAATGTTCTTATTTTCATTAAAAATAAATTTTGAATTGTTTTGAACTTTACGTGTATTTTTCTCAAAAACATTGTTATGTGGGGTACCAATTTTACTTGTTCACCACTAAACAGTTGGCATTGACCAGCACCTGTGCAAACTTTGTATAGTACGCCCAATAATTTCTGTGCTGATACTTTCCATTTCTAAACGAAACCAATGCCTAAAATTGTTTGGCCAACTAATGTAAACTCGCCATTTCACATGACCCCATAGCGGCGTATATCAGGTGATCTAGCAGGCCACTGAAACGGCCATCGCCGTTCTTTTTATGCGATCATGTGAAACCGCGAGTTTATATTAGCAGGTCAAACAATTTAGACGATATAAAGCGTCGGATTCATTTAGAAATGGAAAGTAGCAATCCGGAAACTATTGGGCGAGTGATACAAAGTGTTTACACATGTGCTGGTTAATGGTGGATAATTTAAAAATTTTTTTCATAATGTTCTTATTTTCATTAAAAATAAATTTTGAATTGTTTTGAACTTTATGTGTATTTTTCTCAAAAACATTGTTATGTGGGGTACCAATTTTACTTGTTCACCACTAAACAGTTGGCATTGACCAGCACCTGTGTAAACTTTGTATAGTACGCCCAATAATTTCTGTGCTGATACTTTCCATTTCTAAACGAAACCGATGCCTAAAATTGTTTGACCTACTAATGTAAACTCGCCATTTCACACGACCTCATAGCAGCCTTAAGTCAGGTAATTTAGCAGGCCACTGAAACGGCCATCGCCGTTCTTTTTATGCGATCATGTGAAACCACGAGTTTATATTAGCAGGTCAAACAATTTAGACGATATAAAGCGTCGGGTTCATTTAGAAATGGAAAGTAGCAATCCGGAAACTATTGGGCGAGGGATACAAAGCGTTTACACACGTGCTGGTTAATGGTGGATAATTTAAAAATTTTTTTCATAATGTTATTTTCATTAAAAATAAATTTTGAATTGTTTTGAACTTTATTTGTATTTTTCTCAAAAACATTGTTATGTGGGGTACCAATTTAACTTGTTCACCACTAAACAGTTGGCATTGACCAACACCTGTGTAAACTTTGTATAGTACGCCCAATAATTTCTGTGCTGATACTTTCCATTTCTAAACGAATCCGATGCCTAAAATTGTTTGACCTACTAATGTAAACTCGCCATTTCACATGACCCTATAGCGGCGTTAAGTTAGGTGATCTAGCAGGCCTCTGAAACGATCCTCGCCGTTCTTTCTATGCGATTATGTGAAATCGCGAGTTTATATTAGCAAGTCAAAAAATTTAGACGATATAAAGCGTCGGATTCATTTAGAAATGGAAAGTAGCAATCCGGAAACTATTGGGCGAGTGATACAAAGTGTTTACACACGTGCTGGTTGATGGTGGATAATTTAAAAATTTGCGTTGGGGAATTTTTTCATAATGTTCTTATTTTTATTAAAAATAAATTCTGAATTGCTTTGAACTTTATGTGTATTTTTCTCAAAAAAATTGTCATGTGGGGTACTAATTATTTGATATTACCATTTGACTGGTGAGATCTATCAATATAAAAAGGAAAAAACGGGGATGCCATTTAAAAAAAAATGATGACGACTTAGTGCAGAAATAAAGCATATAGAATAAAAGTTTAGGTGACAAAGTGCATTTTTAAAAAACCCAGTTGACGGGTTTCAGGGTTTTCCTAAAAAACATTAAATAACAAAATTGTGAATTTTGTGCAAAACTTTATCACCACGTTTTATAAGATAATCAGAATCAGGAAAAATTCTATTTTCAGGAAGGATAATTACAAAACACACCTAACTTGTGTTAGAAAATAAAGTAAATTAACCTTTAATGATTCAAACTTAGATTCTTTCAATTGCAAGTAGGTAAACATACCAGTAACTATGTTAGAAGATACAGTACTGGATAGTGCAGAGGTAGTTGATTCGATTGAAACTCAGCGCTAACATTTTTGTTATTTGTCTCCTTACAAGTGATTATATAAATAAGGACTACGAACATCCTCGATTCCAGGGAACGCCGAATATTTTAACATAAAAATCATATACATTTTACAAATGTTTAAGAATAAACTAAGAAGTTGCTTTTGGAAATACCCTTTAATAATGAATACCTACAACGCCGTGTAAACAACCACTTAAAGAATAAGGTTAGCGCTAAGTTTTAAGTGAACAGCATAAGCGCTGTGTTAACTGCGTGACGAAAACATACGGGACAAGCTTAGAAGAATGTTTCGTCTTCTATAAGAAATTTGGATAGAGGCAAACTCAATATAGGCGATGATTTTCCTTGTTAATTGTTTCTTGCCTTATTTTGATAAAATTGATATTAATTAATAAGGACATATAATATTATCAATAATTTCATTCGTTTTGTTTGATTTATTTGTTTGCGTGCTTCATGCTGGTATCAACAACACTACAAGGTAAACAAGAGCTCATTTAATTTGCACATTACTTAACCGTATGTAAATGTAATTATGATTTATAAATTTCAGAAGCTTTATCATTATAAAGTTGTTATTTGATGTACATAAATGGTTATATTCTAGTAACTGTTCAGCTGAGTTTGATTATCTGGAAATCAAATTTTTTATATGTCCGGGCTACAAGAGACTTTGCAAATCTTTAATTTGCTTAAATGATTAGTTTTTCCTATAGCATCAAACTGGAATGAAAGCCTTTGTAGTTGTTTTAAAAATACCCTTACATATATTTGTTTTGTTTGTTATTGTTCAATATATCACTGAAACATAGAATTACGGTAGAATGACATATGGGATATTTGTTTATGGGTGACTTATACTACGTTTAGTTAATGTATTAATAAATTTAGTATTACAACTATTATTACGTGCAATTTGTTTTACTCGAAGTCTCTCTGTTAGAATTAATTCTGTGTTAAAGCTCTACGTATCAAAGATCTATAGATTGCCAATCTATATATTGTACAATGATAATAGTCTTGTGATGTTGTGATATCTATTTCTATAAACTGTCTGTAAATAAAGTATTTCAGTTTGCTTTTGAAATAATTTTTAGGTGTAAGTATAAATAATAATTATTAATCGAACATATTGCCTTAATTATTAAGATATATATTTTGTTCGATATTTGCTCAAATGAACTATTAAAACATGCTAAAATGTTACTAACGTGGCAGAACTAAACGATATTTATTCAAATTGTTTCTAAAATTTGATATGATATGTTCCATAAATATATGGAATCAGTTGTTCAAAACAAACGACAAAATTAATGATTTATTGAAACCAGGTATTTTAAAATTAATTTGTTCGCGCTGTAATTCTATTTATATAGGTACGCCAAACAATTAGAAATTTCGATATTTGGTAAGAAGAACATATGCTCGCTATAAACATACAGAAAAATCAAATTGCCGCTTACTATAATATAACCACTTACTAACTTCAAATAACGCCATACCATTTCTATGTTTTTGTCATGTTGCTGAATAATGATTGATCATGAATGAAAATTGGATATATAAGAAGCCTTTACAATCAGTCTCATACTGTAATGAATGAGCATTTAACTCTTAAAATTGCTTTTATTAGAAGTTTTGTAATAGAAAATCAAGACTAAGATCAACACTAACAGCAAATGTGTTGTTACTATGTTACACATCTTGTATACAATAACGTGCTAGTGGGTTGAAATACGTATCAAGCATACAAACCATAAACACTGCTGGAATTATTAATAATATTGTACTTACTTATTAATCTTTATTTATAAAGTACTTGGCATAAACATTTATGTTTCTCATTGTACGAAGATGGTTTATCAATTATCGTCCCTAACATAGAAGGCAGTGACCGATAAATGAATAATATTTTTCCTAGAAACGTCAGTTATTGACCTTAATATATGCCAAGTTGCAGGTGCATATCATCTTGTTTATAAAAGTTATACATTTAATATTACTGTGGTGTCGGTGATTTTGTTGAAATGGAAACATTCGAAGCAATGGCTATAATAAAATACCTTCTTAAGAAGGGTTTAACACAACAGAAAATTTATAATGACTTGTTCGGAGTGTTGGGTGATTCTACCCCGTCATATTAAGTAATTAAGAATTGGTGGCGAAATTTCAGATTCAGAAGTAGTGTCAACATGCACCAGGTGCTGGACCACCAAAAACTGTTGTCATTCAAGAAAATATTGATTTGGTACTGAATGATAGGAGAATTACGGTAAAATATATTGGTGAGACATGTGGATTTTCCGTTGGAAGCCTTGAGAAAATTTTAACCAGGAATTGCGGGCCAGATTTCTCATTGTTACGAGCAATTTGAGATTAATGGACACGGATTTGGATGGCTTTTTGGATAGACTTGTAACTGTAGATAAAACCTGGGTTGATTACTTTTATCCAGAGTCAAAACGACAGAGCGTGAAATGGCGGCATCGTGGTTGTCCGCCCCCACCACAGCTCTGTGTGACTTCATCGGCTGCAAAGATAAAGGCAACAGTGTTTGAGAGTCTGAGGCAATTCTTCTTGTTGCTTATTAACCACACAATAACGGGAGACTATTGCGCAAAACTCATACTAAAAGTTCGTGAGTTTATAAAACCAAAAAGATGTGGAAAATTGAACGCGGCGTTCTGTTCGACCAAGACAGTGCTCCCGTTCACAAGAGCTGTGTTTCTATGGCTGCTATCCACAATGCTGGATTTGAAATTTTAGAAGAACTCCCATATTTGCTAGATCTGGCCCCCAGTGACTTTCACCCCAAATTAAAAGAACATCTTCCAGGAACTCTTTTTTCGGACGATTGCAGTGCAGGATAAAGAGTTTTTTTGTAAAGGCATTCAAGCTCTGCATCATCATTATACTAAGTGTGTTAACCTTTTTGGGGATTATTTTGAGAAATAAAGTTGTTTGAAATGTCTTAAGTCATTTGTTTCTATATTAGCGACAATAAATGATGAACCACCCTCGCGTAAGAGACAAATTCACTTTAGGGTAATCAACAATGTAGTTTTGGATACTTCTAAAACTTCCTTGGTGATTAATGTTTCTTAAAAGAAAAGCGAAACAGAGAAGATGTAGGAACCTGTTCTGTATATTGTATTATATGTTACAGTTTTGCATAGATATATAAATAAATTAAACGGGATATCTTAATAAATATAAATTGTATACAGAGTGTCCCAAAACGTACTGGCAATATTTCAAAGATGAATTCTAGAACTTATTTAGAGTCGAAAAATTCAGTTAAACATATGTCCTAAACGTAACCGTTAATGAGTTATTATTTATTTCATAATTTATGTGGCTAATATTTTAGTTTAACGAATTTTATGAAATAAATCTTTTTTTAATATATTTTTATTATTTTATTTACAAGAAATGTTCAAAATTATCTCCATTGTGTTCGATACACAAAGCCGCACGTCACAGAAGAGATCGCTGTGTTTTTAATATAGTTGCTGGGTTATTCCTAATAATATCGGCAGCCTGCTGTATTCTTTGGCGGAATTTTTCTACCGTGTGCACTTCAGTTGCATAAATAATCTGTTTTATGTGATACCAAAGATAAAAATCTAATAGAGTCAGGTCCGGCGAACGTGGGGGCCATACTACGGGTCCTCCTACTCCAATCCATCTTCCCGGACAATGTGCATTAAGCTAAGCCCTAACACGATGACATTGATGTGCTGGTACCCCATCGCGTTGATACCACATTGCAAGTCTAATATTTAATGGCACACCTTCCTGTAATAAGGGTAAAGAGTTTTCTAGAAAATATCTTCTTCTTCTTCTTATTCTTAATTAGGTCATTGACCTGTTTGTTTATGGCTAGCCTGGTTCCTGTGACGATGATGTCCAGCAGTCTCGCCAGCGTTTTGGTGGTCTTCCTGGCTGTCTTCTCCCGTGTGGTGTTTGGGTCATGCATACTTTTGCCAATCGCTGATCATCCATTCGTTCTACGTGTTTACGCCACATTCTTCTTCTGTTTCGTCCCCACCTTACTATATCTTCTGTGTTGCATGTCTCTCGGATTTCGGTGTTTCGTATTCTGTCGTGTAGAGTTTTTCCCGCTATTGTTCTGAGAATATTTCGTTAGTACGTAGCAGTTGTTTGGTTTTTCGCGTGTCGGCCCTAGTTTCGATAGCATATGTCATGATAGGTCGTACGCTTGTCTTATATATTTTGACTTTTCCTTCTACGCTTATGTATTTGTTGCTCCAGATCAAATCTCGTAGGCAACCAGAGACCGAGGCTGCTTTGGTGGTTTGTTTCACTACTTCCGCAGAGAGGTCACCTTGACTTGAAATCTCTATTCCCAAATAGGTAAACTTCATCACTTGCTCTATCGATTTGTCGTTAATAATTAGTTTACATCGAATAGGTTCTTTGGCTATTGTGAGCGATTTTGTTTTGTCTATATTTATTTGCATGTTGTACTGATCGGCACTTAAATGGAACTTATATAGCATTCTCTGAAGATCGTCTTCCGTTTCTGCCATGATTACAGCATCGTCTGCATATCCTACGATCTTGATTGCATGTGTGCCCATTCGGTATCCTTTTCCTACACTTTTTACGTCTTCGATTATCCTGTCCATAATGAGGTTAAAGAGCATAGGGCTGAGGCTATCCCCTTGCCTAATACCTTGTGTTATTGGTAGGTCTTCTGTAAGTTCCTTGTCCACCCTTATTCTTGTTGTGTTCCCTGTGTTGAGTTTTTCTATTATGTTTACAATTTTGATTGATAGTCCTTTAATTTTTAATATGTTTATTACGTCGTGGAGTTGAACTTTATCAAAAGCCTTCGTCATATCTATAAAACACATATACGCTGGCACATTAAATTCAAGGGCTTTTTCTTTTACTTGTCTTACTATAAAAATCGCGTCAGTTGTTGATCTATTATTTCTAAAGCCTTGCTGTTCTTCGCTTATTATAATATGTTTGCTTAATTCTTCTCTGATGATGTTTGTAAATAATTTGGATACTGAGCTTAACAACGTGATTCCTCGATAATTTTGGGGGTCTTTTTTGTTGCCTTTTTTGTAAAT
>JABXWE010014087.1:0-13160 GCA_014611495.1 Limonius californicus
TGCCAGCAGGAAATGGGAATACATTTGAAAGAGGCATTAAGTTCACAACTTAAGAGAAGATTTGGGCATATCGAGGAAGTACGCTTAATGACTTTGGCCACGTTACTTGATCCCCGCTTTAAAAAAATTAATTTTCGAAATGCGTTAGCCTGTTCCAAAGCTATGTCTTATTTGAAAAATCTTTTGCAAGCAACGGCAGGAGAGAATTCGGATTCAGCCAATGAGGAAGATCAAGTGGAGGGTAAGATTTAAGAGTAATAAATAGATGTTCTCTAATGTTTTTTTATTTTTTAGAAGAGGAAAACTTTAACCTCTGGAGCTAGCACCACCAAATGGTAGAAAGAACTAAGGACAATTACTCCCAAACCGCAGATACATCTTCAGAGATAACGCAATACCTTCAATGCCCTTTACGGAAATTTAATGAAAATCCGTTGACGCTATGGGAAAATATGAAGGGTGTTTACCCTTCTTTGGCGGAAGTAGCACCGAAGTATCTCAGTATTGTGGCTACATCAGTTCCATCGGAGAGGCTATTCTCTAAGGCTGGTCAAGTTTTAACGCAGCAATGGAATAGGCTTAAAGGCAACAAATTATCAAAGTTATTATTTCTGCACAGTTGCAATTCCGACATGTTTTAAATTACATAGTTTTTTTTTAAATAATAAATGAGTTAAAAAATTGGATTGTATTATTTAGTACGTTGTTGGAAAAAACATCGATGTTTTTCTCCCGATATGTTACATCGATTTTCTCATTTCAATGTATCGTGCGATGTTTAACATCGATGTTTTAAAATTATGCGCATCCCTACTCGTTGTAGCGTCGCTTACATAACTGGTTTCACTGTTTAAATTACGCAGGCAAGTTGAGTGTACGTATTTTTGCCCGCGCATAGTTAGAGGTTAACGCTTCGTAAAACACGTGTTCGTTCGCGATTTCTTTTTCTCGTTTTTTGTAATAAAGGCTTTACGGAAATGGACCAGCCTGGCTCATTGGGTGTTAAAAAACGAAAAGGCGTAACTGTTAAAGACTCCAACAAGTTAACAGAAGATGAAATGTTACGTTTTCTATAGGAATCAGACGAAGAGAGCGAACATTTTGAACATAGCAGCGATGAGTGGGAAGAAGAGCGGAATGAAGAATTAAGTATGTTTTACATAGTTTCAAATTATTTAATCAATATATTATTAGTGGATTTTACACCGGTCGATGCGGACGTTGATGAGCCTGATGCTCGTGAAGTAGTTGATTCCTGGAGAATGGAAGCAAATGATATCAAGAATTTTCTATTTACAAAGAACCGACAACCATATGATTATTTTCGAATGCTGTTTGATGATGATATTATCAATCATATAGTGGCTGAGGCAACTCGTTATGCTGTGGATGTTCTGTTTACCTTCGGCATAGGTCCACAAACTAAGATTTGAGTGGAAAGATCTTATAGCGTCAGAAGCACTAATCTTTATAGGGCTCACGCTGTACATGGGAACTATAAAACTAAATAGAATACAGGATTATGGGAAGACACATAGACTTTTTAGCATCACATTTCTCCAAGTACAAGAGTCGTGACAGGTATTTACTAATATTACGATGTCTTCACTTTACAAAAATCCACAACCTGGAGATCCACTACCAGAAATGATCGCCTCTTCAAGATCCAGAAATATACATGCATACAACAACAGCAATAAATTAAGAGGAACATAATTATTACAATATGGGAACGGTTAAAGACAGTACTGGTGAAAGGGGCTGTGGATAACCTCAACAATGAAAACAAAAACATAAAGAAGAGGTGGATGACGGAGGAAATAATAAATCTAATGGACGAACGAAAAAAATATAGAAATCGTGATCAACAAATGTATAAACAAATTCATAAACCAATTAAAACAAAAGTCAGAGAAGCCAAAGAATGGTGGAAGACAGAAAAATGTGTGGAAATAGAAAATCTTCAAACTAAACATGACGAATTCAACATCCACAAAAAAGTGAAAGAGGTTGCAGGTATTTTTAAAAGTAGGATATCTGGTGTCCTACTTGATAACGAAAATAAATTAATATCCAATGAAAACAATATACCTAAGGAATGGGAAAGATATATAAGAGAGCTCTTCTCGGACAATAGGGAAGAGCCAAGTGAATGCACGCACATAAATGAAAGCAGCCCAAAAATTCTAAAGTCAGAAGTGTTACACGCAATAAAGGCAGCTAAATTAGGGAAAGCAGTCAGCCCAGACGAAGTTTACATGGAAATCGTAAAATTAATTGACGAAGATAATATTAATCTCCTGGTCGACCTTTTCAACCAAATATACGGAACGGGGCAAATACCACAAGACTGTGCTTGAAATCTATTTTCATCCCTATACCAAAAAAGTCAAATACAAAAAGATGCAGTGATTTTCGTCTAATAAGTTTAATGAGCCACATCCTCAAAATATTTCAAAAATCATACATAGCAGAATATATAGGAAATCGATCAACAGTTTGGTTTTCGATCCGGATTTGGCACAAGAAAGGCTCTGCATAGCTTCATAGTACTTATGCAGAAATGTAAAGATCAACGGAACAACGCATATGTGTGCTTCATTGATTATGAAAAGGCGTTTGACCGAGTAATGCACACAGATCTAATAGAACAACTACAAAAAAGAGGACTCGATAAAAATTAAATAATGGTCATCAAACAACTTTACTGGAACCAAACAGCCTCTGTCAGAATTGAGAATGGAACCACTAATAGCATAGAAATAGAACGAGAAGTAAGACAGGGTTGCGTACTATCGCCACTATTATTTAATCTCTATTCCGAGACTATCTTTCAGAACGCCTTGGAAGAAGCTATCGAGGGCTTAAGAATAAATGGAGTATTTATTAATAACCTGAGATATGCTGACGATACCGCAATTATAGCGGAGAGTGCAGGGGATTTACAGAATTTACTAGACAGATTAGACGCCGAAGGAAAGACATTACGAATGAAAATTAATAAACAAAAAACTAAAATAATGGTATTCAGCAAACAAAACAACATAATGACAGATATTCGCATTGATGGCCAGCAAATTGAACAAGTGCAGAAGTTCAAATACCTAGGATGTTGGATAACAGAAGAGTTAGATCCGGAGACCGAAATCAAAACCAGAATAGAATATGCAAAAAAGATATTTATCAAAATGAGAAGATTCTTTACGGATAGAAACCTTAGTTTGAAGCTGAGATACCGCATGGTAAAATGCTATGTTTATTCAGTTTTATTGTACGGCACAGAAACGTGGACCCTAAAAGCTAGTTCAATAAAAAAGCCGGAGGCCTTCGAAATGTGGACCTTCAGGAGAATCCTCAAAATCCCGTGGACTGACAGAGTGACAAACGTGGAGGTGTTGCAGCGTATTCAGAATTACTTAAGATAGTAAAAAAGAGAAAGACTTCTTATCTCGGGCACATTCTAAGAAATGATAAATATCGGCTGCTTCAATTAATTATGAAGGGGAAAATAGAAGGAAAGCGTGGAGTGGGAAGAAAACGGACATCCTGGTTACGGAACATCAAGAATTGGACTGGGATGAATACACACAAGCTATTTAGATTAGCAGAAGACAGAGAGGCTCTCAACATAGTTGTCGCCAACCTCCGATAGGAGAAGGCACCGAGAAGAAGAAGAATATAAATAAAATATGAACTATCACCTACACTTCAGCACGTTTTTCAGTAAAATCCGAGCGACGCAACTCCGCGTCGTCCTCCCATAAGTGGAACTCCCTACAAATGTGCGGACGACGCACATTAGCGTCTTATATAAATTATTAAGAGAATTACACAATTAAGTTAAAATCACAACAATCTACATAGGGAAGTACTACAATAAAGGCTATCTAAAAAAAAATCGCGCCCGCACCAGGCGGGGGCTGATGCGTCAGGCCCACAGCGAATGTGTTTTACAGAATTTAGTACAAAATTTTGTTCAGATTTTTGTTCAAAGTGATTTTACAAAATTATGTGCCGTGTCCTACAGGCCTTAGATATTAGATCTACCTTAAAAACTGGTGACCACTGAGATTCAACTAAATACATTTTTTTTCTTATATTACACCAATGTCTATGCCAGTTTGATTTGTAAACATATCTTTGCGTCTTTATCCGACACTGGCATTGTTGTAGGTTGAGAACATAAATGTGTAACAAACATATACAGGCTGTCCCGTCAGTGTGTGGACAGAAGATAACTCCTCACTCGGGCAACTTATTACAATTCAGCTTTTACTAAGACATACGTGCGCCCTTTCTGCATATTTTAAAATTATTTTCGTTTATACAGGGCGTTGACATACAACAGGTTGCACCAAACATGTTTTTTAAATGGAACACGCAGTATATTTTGGCTTCAGTGCTGATCAAATTAATATAAAATTATACATATAGTTCTATTTGCAATGGTTCTCCCCGCTAGAAGGAGTTAATTGCCTAAAAGTGGTCAACTTGAGATGCTTGTAGTGGCCAAACTGTTTCAGATATTGATATAGGGTTATTAGAGAAAAAAAGTTTTTTAGTACACATTCCATACATGCCTGGCTGTTTGGGTTTTATATACAGGGTTTATTAACTTTTACGAAACTTTAAAATTTCTTAAATGCAACACCTTGTAGATGTTGGCTTGCTTAATGAAGATTATTATAAGCTTATTTATCATACTAATTTTGTATAGATTAAAGGAAATGGGGAAAAAAGTTACAGAGCTTTAAAGTTTTTATTTTTATTGAACTGATTTTAATATCTAAACATTAATATCGCATTTGTTCTATTTATGGCACGCACCACATTTTGTTTAAAAAAAAACAAATTCATAATTAAGATGAAGGCATATTTTCTAGCTAGATAATCAAAAGTCTGTGCTACCGCTGTAGATGCCAAGGTATACACTTTGGCACTTAGGCCCAGTCTTTCTTAACCTATGGGTTTCAACCCAATCCTGGAACCCGTTAAATATTTAATGGGTTGCGAAATATTGTTACATGCTCATATAAGATGGCATTCAAGAGGAAAAGTTTTGAAATGATTATTCCAACTTCAAGTAGAAATTGAAATATTTTTTAATGACCAGAAGTCAATATTTAGTGAATATTGTAAAAGTAATTTCTGGCTTGCTAAAGTTGCCAATCTAACCTAACATACTTTCGTTAAAAGAACAATTTAAATTTGTCAATAATCTTTTGATATGTTATAATAAAATAGAAGCTTCTGTTTAAAAACTTGACCTCGGAATAAATAAAACGGATTATATGTTTCAATCATTCTTACAGATGATTGAAGACAGCATGATAAACCCAGAAGTGTATTTTGGATGCACGTCAGGTTGTACAAAATGATTTAATAAAATGAAAAGAAAATTCATTCAATATTTCCACCTACAGGAGATATTGTTTGGGCAATATTCGGGTAATACATCCTTTTCAGCGTCAATCAAATAATTTAACTCTTATCAAGGAAGAAAATGTAATTGAATTATCAACAAACAAGAGTTTGGGAATAATATTTAAAGATAACAAGAAAGCCTACGAAAGTATATTGGAACAACGTCTAAGGAAAATAATTGAACCACAAATGGACCAATCCCAAAGTGGGTTTAGGAAAGGCAGGAGTATCCAAGACCACATTTTTACAATCAAACAACTAATAAAAAAGGCAAAACAATACGGGAAGAGAATTAATATGGCTCTAATTGATATAGAGAAAGCATTCGACAGGGTACCGAGAAAAGTAGTTAAAGAATGTCTAAAAAAAAGGAAAGTGAACAGAAAACTAAGAAACGCTGTTATGAGCCTCTATAAGAGAAACAAAAGCTACGTGAGAACGGATAACATGGAATCACAAGATTTTGAAGTTAGAGGGGGCCTAAAACAAGCTGGAGTATTGAGCCCACTATTGTTTAATCTCGTGATGGATGAGTTTATCAAGGAAACAGACACAAGTACTGGCCCGGTGTACGTAGGACACAGAAATCTTGAAGCAGTGCGGATAAAACAATGTGCCTTCGCTGACGACCTAGCAATATTTGCAAGCAACAATAGCGAATTACAAAGAAACCTAATAAGTTGGAATATAGTACTAAGGTAAAAGAACTTAAAAGTGAACGTAGACAAATCACAAATAATAGTGATCAGTAAAAACGAACACAAACACTAAAATGAACATCGAAGTAGACGGAAATAAGGTTACACAAGTAGATCCTATCAAGTACCTAGGAGTACACATAAATGCTGAAGGGAACCAAGAAGTAGAAATAATGGAAAGAATCCCGAATGTACCATACATTAAAAAACACGTTCATTAGAAAACAAGAAGTGTCGGGAAGAGAAAAAAATAAATGTCCATAAAACAATTTACGCCCCCATACTCACCTTTGGATGCAAAAGCTGGGTGTTGAATAAGAGATTGGCAAGCAAATCAAAAACCAAGCAATGGAAATGAAGTACTTACGGAGAGTCTTGGGAATAACTAGAAGAGATCGAGTGAGGAACGTCAAAGTGAGGAAAGAACTGGAAGTCGAAGCAATCACCAAGAGAATAGAAAAAGGTCAGCTGAGATGGTTTGATCACTTAACGCGTATGGAAAGCAACAGACCCGTAAAAAAAGTACGGGAGGTCAAAAGACCGCAGAGAAGACCCAAGAGGCAGACCGAATAAAACATGGGACGACAACACAGAGGGTATACTAAGACAGAGAGGATCAGATAGAAACAAAGCATCAAGACTAGCAAAGGACAAGAACAAATGGAAGAGTTTTGTATATGAAGATAAGTGATAGACAATAACTCCTTACACATCCGGGTATTATAAGGATCAGATTATATAGATAACAAGAATTATTTATGTAAATTTTGGTTAGAAATTTAAGAACAATATCTGACTCCAAGTAAAAAGGCAATAATAGTTATTTATGATATAAGTGCTAAAAGTGACATTTTATTTTGTGAGAAGGGAAGTTTGAACAAAATAAAATCACTTTTAGCACATATATCGTACACTATTTTTTCTAGAAACACCATTAAAAGACTACAAATCAATGGATTTTTTACGTTATTAAATTTATAAAATATCGTTTTGAAACCTAATTACTCATGAAGTTTATTGTTGCTAAGGTAATGAAAATTCGATCGTTTGTTGACAAGTAACTTCAAATCTCGTGACAGCAACGAAGAAAAATTTTGTTTGCAAGTAAAACACTATCCACTTCAGATTACTTATTCTAACTGTAGCTTCTCTAATTGTCCATTTAATTAAGTAAATAAATATTCCTTTGATTTAAAATTTCTTAATTTTTTTTATAATATCGCACCAGTGTTATTAGTAAATCACGTCATTTACTTTTAGCACTAGTGCTAAAAGTAAATTACTTTTAACACCAGTGCCATAAAATCACTTATCTACTTTGAGTTACTGATTATGTAGAAATTCAAAATTACTGATATTAAAAATACCGATTACACAATCTAGGGATTTTTGTGCTTAACGTTGGCGATTTGTCAAGTGACATTTGACAGTCGCCATCTAACGGGCAAAGTATCAATTTCGTTGTTCTGACATTTGAATTAGTTTAAATTTGAAAAATTGAAATAACTAGAAAACATTGTTTAATTAATTCGTTAAAAGTTAAGTTTAAGTTATATTTGATTGCAGTACATTTAATAAATACAATTCAGAGTTTGAGGTTATGTATTCGACATCTAACGTGACCAAAGTGAAAGCAAATGTCACCAATCTTAAAAACCAAATAGTTACCAAAAACAGTTTAATAATAGCCTCTAGTATTAAACTGTTTTCGGTATCATAATGGACCTATTATTAGTTCAAAGTACATAAAATCACATTAGACACCGACAGCATGCGTTAAAAATTAAACTTTTACTAACGTTTGTAGAAAAAATTGTAATTTCCAGTTGAAACAACTTATTTGGTTGAAAGTGGATTTTTAACAATGGTTGTTAGGAAAATAAGTTTAGAAACCGAATCAACATAAGTTCAACAATGAGAATAGCATTAATTAATTGAAATAGAAATTAATAAATTAATAGAAGATAAACAACAGTAACGAAACCATTAAATATCGTCTTGTATCATTTTGTTCATAATTTGCGCAAAAGCTATTGATAAATATAAATCACACTATTTTAGTGATTTTTATCATATCTACACAGCCCATTTTATTTAAAATCGTGTTACATTTATCCACAGTTAAATTTTAATAACAAAAAATGAAATTGAAGTATTTGCTATAAATCAAAATGAACTGAATATACCTTCTCACATGTAGAAATTATTGTAAAAAAATGTATAATTTTTTTTATTTATACAATAGACAGTGACTTCAGTCTACTAGATTCTTATAAACTTTATACTGTAAACATTTGGGCAGTATAATTACAAAAAAAACAAATAAATTGAGACACGCAGCGAAAAGGTTGAGAAACTGCTTTAGCCGTACATTTAAGACCAGAGACATTTGAAAACCTTCAAAGCCAGTTTGGACATAATTTTACTGTTGATTATGTACCGAAATCTTATTAATATTGTCATATTAAGAATCACCAATATTTAAAACAATGGCTAGGAAACCGATGAAATGGTCGAAGAGGTGATACTTTATGGCCTGCAAAAACACCACTAGTTTTTCTGGGAGAAACATACAAAACAGAAAGTATATCAAGTAGTGCATGAAAAATATTAATTGCCAGATATTAAAGTGTTAAGGAACCTTTCTAAGATGTCTTCACGTTTGTATTGAAAAAGATGGGAATGTTTTCAAAGATTTAAGAAACAATACTTTACTAGGTATACAAATGTAAGCATTTTCCAAAAATTTTGCGCCGGCAAAAGCTTTTTAACAGAAAATATGATGCGCACCATAAATAAAACAAATGTCATCATTATCATGATCCTCGTTTATACCGCTTATGCAGTGTCGAGCCTTTGCGAAGCAAGACAATGGCTACTAAAATCAGTTCAATAAAAATAGAAACTTTGAAGGTCTATAACTTTTTTCTCATCTCCTTTACCCTATACCAACTTAGTATCATAAAAAAGCCTATAATAATCTTTATCCAGTAAGAACAAAATATACAGGGAGTTGCGTTTAAAAAAAAAGTTTTTTTAAGTTTTGCTAAAGTTAACAAAACAACACCCGACATCAATGTCTCAAATAGTTTGGCCACTACAAGCATCTCAAGTTGACCACTTTTAGGCAATTGACTTGATCAGTACTGAAGCGATTCTTCAAAAAAGCGGCGTTTCATTTAAAAAAAAATTGTTTAGTGCAACACTCTGTATGTGAACACCCTGCATAAATGTAAATAATTTTAAAATATGCACAAGTGGTGTATCTATTGTCTGGCAAAAACAGAATCCTTACATATCGCCCCAGTGCCCGTCCACACACTGATGGGACAGCCTGTATATTTGAGAACAATCGCTTTTGGTTTTCAAGGAAGGCCTGAAAATATAAATGTACGTGGAAAAGTTCCACTTTCATACTAAAAGTTACAAAAAAATTAACATCAATGTCATAAGCAGTTCTTCAACTACCACAAAAAATAATTTTCACACCCGACTCATGTACAAAAAATTATTGGATACACTCTGTACATACTTAATATGAAAATACCCATCTCTCATTGTTGTTACAGGGTGTCCTTAAAAAAACCAAAAAAAGATCTTAATCTTCTCAGAACTTGTACGTTTTGCTATCATCCAGCAAAAAAACTGGAAACTGTTCACATCTGTTCAAAATTGACACCCGACAATCCGAGAGTGTGTTGCGCATTAATACTAACAGTATCTAAATATCTAGGTCTTTGCAAAATAGGCGATAAGTCAACGTGGCGACTGTCCAAAAACGTTCCACTAATAATGGCAGCACCGGGGTGATTGGCTGTGGTACAAATCACTTCGTTCTCTTGATCACTCATCGATGTGGTGGCTGTGGGGCTTGTAGGGTTTTGATTGATGGCAATTGGAGCTACAAACTCTTGTTTCCGGTTCTTAATGCTTATCCGGTTGTTAGGATATCCGCGTTTCTTATACTCCAACCAAAGTGTACGATTATTCACGCCGTACATTTTAGCCGCTTTGCAGAATCCAATTCCCCCAAAGCGGACGGCTTCTAAGGCTCGCACGAAATTTTCATCCGCCTGAGGGTTGATGCTCCTTTTACGTTTCTGCACCATTTGTGGAGGAGAAGCGGATATGTGGTTCTGGTTGATGGTGCTGGTGGAAGAGTCACTGCCAGAGTTTGGATTGTTATTAACTGCACACTGTGGTAAGGTAGACGTGGTGTAACTCATGTCAGTTGGTATAGTGATATTAGAATGGCACGAAGAAAGGGCGAAACGTGGATACGCTCCATCCACAATCCCCCATTGGTACCCTGAAAGGAGGGAGAGATGAAGTGATGCTCTGGCAAGGCTATGCTCAACGGCAAAAGTGAACAATGATGGTTTGATGACTTGTAAATGATGATGGAACAAAATGATGATACAACCACCAAACGAAACCATTGAGCTCAGCCTCAGCCAAAGGCGAGGATTTATGGAAAGGTAATGGATAAAAGGCAAAGTTCACTGTTGCTGTTGATCTTTAGCCTTCGTAGCCTTGCACTTAATCTTACACCACACTCACTCCGCTTACAAGCAAGTTCAAATATTCGCTGTTACAGGGCAAACGCAAGCTGCCTCTTGGAATCGAAACCGCCATTAATATTCTTAAGATACTTCACTTATTATTCTAAGCTAAATATTTTCTTGAGAGTACAACTATAGAATATTTTTTTATTGCCTTAAAAAAATTTTCATGCCGTATCCAACTGCTCAGTCAAGAGACGAGCAAAAATAATTTCTTTTTAACAGACCACACTTTATATTTTACAATCACTTGGAAGCTTATTAAATTCTGAATTTTTGCTTTAAAATTGATAATGAAATTTATAAAAAAAAAACACTAATTACTGTAACTTTTTTAAGTATCCAGCAATATTTTTTATGGATATAGCAGTTGTTATTTTTATTCATTTATTATTTTGATTTTCAATTCACCCACCCTATTAGATTTAGTTATGACTAGAATAAAATCCCACGCAAAAAATTACATATTGTAAGATCTGTTGACCTCGGTGGTCAGTTTCACTACTAACTGGACTAAATAATTTTTTTGCAGTTGTAGCCTTTCTTTCTTTAAAGTAAAAATAAATATTTCATTGCGGTATTAGGAATTTAATGACATCTTAATTTGTTGCAAAAAACAAAAGGCATTCTATAAAAAAAATATTGTATAGTCACTACTCCCTTGTTTCTTGTAAGAATGTTCGTAAATGAATAGTTGAATAGAGCACAAAAACTACTTAAAATAATAATATGTTTGAATGGCTCCAATATAAAGAAAATATTTAGGCTAGATATCACTATTTTAATTTTTACGTGGTAAACACCAACAATAATTATTTGGGAATATTTTAAATTTAAAACAAAGGACCAAACGAAAATGTTTATAAGTAATAAGAGCTGCTTATATCACAGCCCTAGTGAAGTGGCTAAATAAGACTGAAGAATTTCTGATAACTGTATAACAAAAATTGGATTACTCCCTACTCTAAGATCCGAATTAAATGGAGCAGCTTCGTCTATTAAACTAATATTTTATTCAGGCACTAGAACGTGTTCTGACAATAAACTATCCACTTACCAGTGGCAATTTGTTGGGAAACTGAAGAGTGTTCAGCAATGTCCAATGTGGAAGATGCATCCAAATTATGTGAAGTATCTTGTTGTGGAACTTGCTACAAATAATACAGAACAATGTTAACAATTTAGTGACAACTCCAGATTCTTTATTACAAAACTTATAAAATATGCGGACTGTCTATAATAGTAGGTATCCACAGGGATCCTCAGTATTGTGGGATATAGAAAATTGTTTAAATGTCTACACAGGACTGTGCTTTTATCCAATTTTCATTTTCTCTTAAAGATAGTTATGAGTAAAACAATTATTATTCGGCCAACTTATTAGAAACATGCGTAGGAGTCGAAAGTCAAACAATGTTTAAGAGAAAAAGTTGCAATTACTTAATAGCTGCATTAGAAAAAAATATTTTAAAAAATTCGAAATTGCTGCTTTTATGGGATATAGTTTAAGCCGATGTCCCACTGTAAAAATTTGTATAAAAACTTTGTATACAAACGGTGTGACGTCATGCACCATAAAAATATTTTTAAGGTACAGTCGAACCTCTCTATAACGAACTCCTCTATAGCGAATTTCTCTCTATTACGAAGTTTTGAACGGAACCATTGCATTTATGCAAAAATACATGTAAAATTACCTCCCTACAGCGAATTGCTTATTCTCTATAACGAGGTTTTTCGGTAGGCGGTCAGAGGGACCTACGCCGGGTTTTCGCAACCATAATGGTCCAAGCCGCTTTCTAATAACAGCCCACTCAAGGGAGCGGCTCAACCCTATGGTGTCAACAGATTAGCTTCTAATGGACTTGCTTGGAATTTCCCAATCGACTTTCTATTCTGGTACCATTTTCATTTTTTTTTGTCTGCTTATTTCTATGTTAAGTCTTGAAGTGACAACAAGTGATACAACGCGTGAACAGTGGCGGCTTGTACTAAACGGCACAAGGGCACGTGCCCACCCAACTACCAAGATAAACACAGAAAGAAATACGCATGTAATTCAGTGCATTATTTTAATTTCATTATTTTAAAGATGGTATCAAATTTTCCTTCCGCCCCACAAGCACGGCTAACAGCCTCAAAACTATGTTCCGGGGAACGCTCCGATTTGTACCTATTTAGAGGATGATTCGGTTGCCTATCGGTTATCTTTGCTATACGCGATATACCAGGCGAATGGGGCACCGAGCACATTGTTCCCGATTTAAAGTCAACCTTTGAATTTCGAGCGCAGTGTTTTGTGTTTTCGCGCAATCGCGCGTGTGAATTCAAAGACGAAAGTGACGTTTTTTCAATGATGGAAGTTAATTGTGTGCAAAATCTTTTAAAAAACCCCGTTATCATTTGAGGAAAAACTTTTAATTAAGAAGAAAGGAAGGCCTATTCCTGATCTTCAGATAAACTACAGTTCGACAAG
>JABXWE010014088.1:0-48163 GCA_014611495.1 Limonius californicus
TTAATATAAATCAAAGACAAGAGAGCTTGAAGATCATTATTGTATCTAATTTGCACGAATAATTGAATTTTATTTTTAAATATTTGAATTTAATTAAGAATTATTCAAATATTAAAATAATTATATTTCTACTGAAATACTAATACATACCTAAAAGTTCAGTGTTAATTATGAATTTGAAATAATTTGAACACAAAGGTGAATCAGGTACAAAGTTTAAAATAGGTTAAATACAAACCGGAGTGACTCACGCATAAACTAAATTTCATTTTTTTATCATTACTAAATAACATCGACTAAAAGACTAAATTTCAATTAGTTTCATATTTTGCACACAATTAAAAATAACTGAAATAGACAAATATTATTGCATTTAATTAACATGGACCACTTGATTTTAATAAAACAGTTTAATCGCTGTCGTCTCCATATTTCTGGTCTTCACTGTCCGATGAATCATCAACTAAATTCATTATTAAAAGTTCCACCTCGTCAACTATAATTTCACGATGCCACCAAGATTTTATAAGATCTTCTGTATGTCGTACACAATTTTTCCATTCATTTTCATCGCACTAACTTAAAGCTTTTTCCGACATTTTTTATAACTTGCTCATCAGTAAAAGTTTCATCCAGAAAAACTACTTTTAATGAGTTTTTATTAGCATTGTTTACATGCGAGTTCAGGAATTGAAACACACGGTTTTTCACAAAGAAACAGTCGATTGCAGTCCTATTTATATTTTAAACCACAGTTTTGTAAAAGCCGGGAAAGAGGTCTTAGTACTATATCAAACCCGCGATTTTTCATAGCTTCTCACAGAGTTTTTAGTGTAAAAGGCGTGCTATTGGCGTAAATGTTGTAAATGACATCCCGAACATTCATTTTTATATTTTCATCAACATCGGCAGTTTTTGGTTTACTCCTAAGGCACTTTTTTGGTGCGATACGTATATTTTCTTTGTCGTCCTTACATATCCGCTGCACAGTAAGTATTAGGCTTATATTTGCCGCTGCAGCACTTCTTTCTCGAATCTTTTTAACAGGAATCAAAAGCCCACCGTTTCTTCGTTCTTCTCTAAAGTAATTTATTATATTAAGCACTAACTGTTTCGATTGCAGAGACAAGTGACCTAGTTTTGTTGCCATTGTAGACTAATAAATTTTCACAAAAAATCGAAAAACAACTGTCGCAAAAAGTTCCTTTCTTAGAAACTAACGTATTAACTGCGTGCATTATGATAATTGCCTATTAATGTGTCATTTCAGCGTTATTTTAAGCGTACAAAACATTCTTTGAAATTCGGGGAGGACGAGAACTAAATTTGCTTTGAAAAAGGTTTTTATTACCTCAAAACGTTTTCTCCATCTGAAAAGTACATTAGAAATCACCCACTGAACACTGTAAGTGCTATCTCTTTCGTTTCACAAGTGCATTTCATAAACTTTAGAGCGGCAATCTGCAAATAGCCTATACGAACTTAGGAGCTAGAAAGAGAGCAATATAACTATACAAGTGTTGTCGTGGTCCGTACTGCGAAGGGCCACCCGTCAAATAAGATGACACCCGACCTAAGAACCGAAGGATATGGTGTGAAAGGTTTTTGTCCTGAATCTTTGTTGAATCGTGCTGTGACGGTACATATAAATACATATTATGTACAATACAATGCACTACACATAAATATCGCACATAGTTGATCCATTCAGATCTGAATACTATTATCGCGGAGTAACTAATAAGTTAAGGTAGATGGAAGGGATACGAAACTAATGTAGGTACAGAGCTGGTATTCGAACTTTATTTAGCTAAATCTAGGTGAAGGTGTATTTAAATTAAAACAAAAGTTATTCAGTCGCATGCTCTTCAATTTGCCGGGAATTGGCTGAATTGAGCAAACTATGTTACCCTAACGTCCAGTTTCTGTTGAAGTTGACTTTAGAAGAGGGTTTCATGTTTGTGTTGTTTATTAAAAGTAAACACTGCAAGCTACTTATAAGCCCACACCGTTCACTCTAATATCGACATTTTTTCTCATACTTTAGATCTATGTGTGAATGTTGGATTATTTACTGCAGTATAAAGCAAGCTGGTCGCTGCACTTAATATCAAGGCGATAAGTGCTATATTTAGTAAAAACGTTTAACGTACTTTTTATTTATTATTTATTATTTACAAATTTTAAATCTCATCAACCCCTAGGGTTATTAGAGATTATTATACATGGATTTGGATCATATGTAAAAATTAAATGTTATCGTATAAATTTATGTCTTTTAAAAAGGATTTTACTCTTTGACTATGAATGGGATTATAAGGTTTTTATTGATCTAGTGACAATAATGATGTATCACTGTCTGAGTCCGTGGGTTCTAAACTGGATCTTGTTCCTTGTTTTATTAGCTGTGTTAGTTTTTTCTTTATTCTTGTGTTTCTGGTTTTGATACTTCTTTCGGTTAAATATGGGTATATTTCTGTTAGCATATCGATTAGTCCATCTATATTTTCAGTATATCTCTTTGCTACGCTGAGTGGATCTGGGCTCCCGTAAGCGTTTTCGAAAAAATCTATTAGTTGGTTAAAATTCAGTACGAAAATAGGAGCGTGATTAATTATAAAGTCTTTTGCAGGATTCAACATTTCCTCTGTTGATTTTTTATTTTCTGTATGGTTATTAAGTTTACTTTTTTTTAAGCTTTTTGTTGATGAAGTATATGGCTTTACGAATTCATTTTCTCCTGGTGGTGGGTAGCTTGGAGTTTCCATTTCGTTTTCTGTTGAGGGACTTGTTACTTCTGATATTGGGCGCTTGTAATTTGGGGCCGATGTTGTTTCCATAGTATTTATGGTTTTTTCGGAATCAGGTTGAGTTGTAGTTCGGTTATCGTCGGGTAAGTTTTCTGTATTGTTATAATTCCCTTGGTTCACGGGGCAGTTGGAAGCTATGTGGCCAAGTGAATTGCATTTGAAACAAGATAGCCCATCTATTGATAAGAATATTCTGTATTGTATATTGTCATAATGTACCAATAAAGATTCAGGGATTATTTCGTCTGTGGGGGTTATGTATATTTGCCTTCTAAAGCTTAGAATATGAGAAAATTCCGGGCTTGGCATGTTGATTTTCAAAAAAGATGTGGTAGATAAAAGATTTAAACCCAATTTCTTTAGTTCCATTTCTAATATTCTATGAGGAATTGTTGGGCAGACATTCGACAGTACTAGTCTTTGGGAAGGTGTGATTAATCTTCTTGCTTGAATCTTTTCATTGTTGATTTCTATACAACCAAATTTATTCATGAAACTATCAACTTGAGTTATTGACGATAGATATACGCAAATTTTATTATTTGATATTCTTGAACAAAACACTATGTTTTTGGCCCAGTTAGATTTGCTAAAGCTATTATATATTCTTGTATTTTTAAGCCGTCTATTGAATTAAATACAATTGCTTGTTCTTTTTTGGGAAATTGTGTTTCGGAGTTGAGAACAATTCAGTATGGTTTTTCATTCTGTAGTGTGGAATTCATTGTGGTTTGACAAATTATTTGGCGATCCCTGTAGTCAGCGATCTCCAATTATTGCCTTCACAGTTACTATATTGATTACGAAAATTTTATACGGACCTATTTATTCACTTTGGGTGCACAAAAACTGCGGAGATTAACAACACACTACTTATCACAGCAGACAGGTCGTACGTCCACACGCGGTCGCGGTACAACTCCGAAAGCTTAACGTACTTTTGTATTGTATTTTTCACAACTTAGAATAAAACTGATGTAACACTGTCCATAAATAAGTGTTGCTGATGGAGTTATCGCTTACAATCTTCTGAAGTTGCCAAACAATTTTAGTTTAGATGTTATTGTAGATCGTACAGAGCTACTGCTTGCTCTCTGGGCCAGTTTATAACTTAAATTTTAAAAAATGTTGTCGAATCGCTATGGAATAAAATGTAAATAATGTTAGAAAACTTTTTTACTTAACACTTTGCTTCATTTTTGATGACGGTTTTACAATATTGTGACATTACTACTTCAACCGGAAAACTTCCGAGAAAACCTAATTTTAAGTTTATTTCAGTTTGTATCGCTGAAAATTGAGGGAATTTGGTATTGAAGAATTTTCGTCTATTGAAGGTGTAGTAAAAAAACTTTAGTTCTCTCGTTGTTAGCAAGATTGAATTTACTCTTGAAAGATGGAAAATATTAATTTTATTTGCTGCTTTGAACTTCATTACATAAAAGGATTTTGAGAGGTTTTCCAATCTAATTATGCCTCGTTTCTTATTTATAAATGCGATTGCAGACAAGTAGAAATCACGTGACTTTTAGCAGTTACAAGGGGCATTCCAAATGTTCCCGAAGGGAACTGGTAAAGATGGTATACAATGTACAGCATTCTGAAAATATTTTAGTTTTTCAATACAATCTCCCTTAATAGCTATCCATTTGGACCAACGATGCTTTACAGTTATTTCTCAAGGCCTGTAAAATATTCATTTCTACTTTTTTAAATTTCTTTATTTGAAGAAAATCTCTTTCCATCAACGAATTGTTTCAGCTTTGTTAGTAGGTTGGATGTAGCGTATTGTACTTTTACGATGGAAACGAACTTGTATGGGAACGTACACTATTTTACTGAAAATGATTTTTCTTCGCTTTAACGTAGTATTTTGCAGGAATATTACCAGTGTAAAAGATCGGTGTAGTAGTGTTGTACTGTTATTGTCGAACCATTTGGAAGATAATTTATCAGCAGGACTCATTCAGCATCCCAGAAATCGATGGCATTATATTTGCAGCAGACTTTACAGACAGTGCCTTCGTCAGTGGCGGAAAATTGCTTTGGTTAATATTTTCTTTAGAAGGTGGACTTAAGTTTGTTGTGTGGTTGTAAATCGACCCACAAACTCGCTGGCATTCTTCTTAATCCGATCCAAACACTATTGCCAAGCTTACATTTGAAATCGTTTTGTTAGTAGATGCGGTACCCATCTTGCAGATAGGATTTTCATACCTAATTCTTCAGTTAGACTTTTGCCTGAGATGCCCACAGTCTTAGCAATTTCAGAAGCTTTAAATTGGTGTTGCTGAAAATCATATCCTGGATTTTGCCAATTATTTCTAGCGTTCCATGTCTCGGATGTCCGTCCAGTACGAGGATCGTTTTCCAATACAAGAATCGTGTTCTAGACTTTTACGATCATGTTTAAATTCAGCAATCCACCTAGATATAGCTGAAAATGAAGAAATCGAAAAAATAGAAACAATTTAAAAATATTTTCATATTGATATGAATCTTCATTACCGACAAACTATTGGACAAAATATTTAAGGATAGCGTTTTTAAAAACTTTTATTCAAAAATTGTATACTAACAACTATTTGACAGAATGACTTGATATTTTACATACATACATATTACAGATGAAACAGTTTCTTGCTTTAATAATTGTAGGACTCATTCGTAATTTTGAGAACATTCCTAATGTTCATCATAGTATGATTACGTCTAGAAACTAAAAAAAGCTTTGATCGATAGAATAAAGCATGAATACAATATTGCACTGTCAGATAGAAACTTCTCGCTTAAATCATGGAATAGCTTCGTTATACAGAAGTAGCAAATAGACTTGTACACCATGTGAACATCATCATCAGGAATTTTGTATTACACTACCATTTACCTAATTGGTAGATTTATCTGCTAAGTTTATTGTATCTCAAATATACACATTTAACTTTGAGATGGGTTATAATGTACGATTTCTTGCGCCTGGTTGATTGGTATTTAAATTTTCAATACAGCATTTTGGATTGCATATTTAAGCTTTTGACTAATTCAGAATTGGCCTTGTGGAAGTTTCGTGTCATCTACTCGTGTATTTCCGGTTCAGGAAATGGTGAATTTTGGGAGTTCCGTTTGACAGATAACTGTACGAGTTTTCAAAGAAGGTGCACGTGTTTTGAGTTAATTTGGAAGTCGTTTTAAGACTTGGGAAGTTTTCCGATTTGAATTTTCAAGACACATTTGGGAAGTTCTTAGGCATCGATAGTGTGATGTGAGTTTCCGGAGAGTTGATCCCAATCTGTGTGCAAATCTTTTGAGAGAGTTCTTTCGTCAGTCTTTTGGTAAGCATAGAAAATCCAATTTATCTTGTTTCACTTCTAAGACTGAAATTATTTAGGTGAATAGGCTGTAGTTAGAATTGACAGAAATTACCAGTTATTTGTGAAAAATCAAAGAGATCCTGTGGGTTCGAGACGAGTGGACTTATCTGCCATGCAGCGAACACATACAACAGGTGTGGATCGAGATAGCTAGATCGCAGGTGTGTCAGTTCCTTTCATATTCAATTTTTACATATAATTTCGAGGATACGAGGAGTTCCGGAAAATTATAGTTTAATAGTAAGGAATCGTAGTAAATCTTGTAATTATATACATAAATTAATAACAAAACTAAGTACACTTTAATTAGTGGAGTTGAAATTCAATTGATTTTGCATTTTGTTAATATTGGTGATATTTTATCGAAATTCTGTTAATAATTGTTAAATGGTCAACAGCATAATTAATTTTCTTTTATTGATTAAAATTCAAATAGCAAGGGGGAATAGTGCGGAAGTTTTAAATGTTGATTAAGACTGCGCCGATATATTATATTGGTTATATTGGTATTTTTACATCTGGGTATTTGGTTCGCGAGGCCTCGAGAAACTTAAAAATACTTAGCGGGGTTGGTCGCGAATATCATTATGATTGGAAGCGGAATAAATGCTTCGTAGTCTATTAATAATGTCGCGCTATTGCGTTCCCTATATATTCAAGAATTTTATTTTATTAATTTATTTAACGGAAGGTACTGTTAGCCATGATTGGTTAATTCCTGTTACATCTTTATATATCTTTATTGAATACCTACCTTAATTTCATGTGGCGATGTGTCAAAAAGGTTTATTTGCGTGATTCTTTATATAAATTGAAATTTTGTAATTTATTGTTGTTTTTTATTGTGTCTTGGGTAAAAATAATTTACTTTGGTGACAAATTGAGGAATTACCGAAGCAAGGTAGGTCAGAACTCCAGGAAGGTTCCTGTTTACCTCGTGTTATTTTCAAGGACGAAGGATATTTTAAACAGGTGGCGTCTAGGCTTATCAAACCCCCCCCTTCTTCGACTGTAGCTGGTCGACCCTTGTCCTTGATACCTGGGCCTTGCATCGTAAATGGTAGTTTCGGTTGTATTGCTTCTATTTAGTATAACAGACTTTGTCGCCGTCTATTCGACTAGGCGTTACAGGGTAACTTCAAGTTCATTTTGTAATTATTATAAGATGATAGATGTTTAGAGGTTACATCATTGGGTTAACCATAATGTTGATACAGGAACTAAAACTAAATTTAATAATAGAATAATTTTGTTTCTTGTACATAAAGTGGATGCTTTGGTGAATACACTTCGAGTTCCAATACTTTAATCATTAATAACGGTTTTGATTGTTTCCCTTTGTAGCAAGTAATAATGCAATACAACCCTATACTATTATTTAGTTGTGCTGACATATATTTACGGACGAGTACGACATGTGTTAATAAAAAGAAAGTATAAGTGCGTTTGGCTTACATATAAAAATTGTGGAACTTCGAATGGATTGGGAAAGTCAACATTTCGAGCTGACCCTTGACATGAAATTCATACGTGACCAGCAGCACAGCAAAAAGCAATTTTTGTTCACTTCTGCGTGCAAGAGAAAGTTATTAAAAATAAAGGAGCACGCGTTGTGGTATTTATTTTGCGATATTGATTTTCACTTGTAACTGACACTTAAATTGTGAAAATTGGTACTCTTGCATGTGAACCATTCAGTTATTGTACCCGATAGTATTTGTCATTGGGCTTTTTAAAACAGGTCGGCACAGTCGGAGCTACAAGTTTCTGAAATGGATGTAGTGGAGTTCAGTCGCTGTAGTTTAGTAACTTTGACAATCCCAGAAAGCTTTTCAGGAGCATCAAAAATCCGTGGGATTTTTTGTGAAAACGTGTGAAGGGGTTTTTAAAATTTTCTTTAGTCGTTAGTGTTGTTTTTAATTTGGAAATCTCGTGATTTGGGAAAGAGTTTTGGTATTTTGTATTAGAATGAAAATCAAGTTATGTTGGTATTCACATAATTATGTGTTAATTAGAGCCCATTTCAATTTAGAGGAATCCATTGTACTCATGCCTGCTGCAAAGCTTCTGCTTGCTAAACCCTGTGTGTTATACGTAAATAAAAATAGAAGCTTTATTTGTATTTGTATAAAGTTTGTTATTATTTTTAGGTGCATTCTCTTTATTATTAGCTTTGTTATGACATTTGTGCAAATGTATTGGGCATGTTCTAATAATATGTGCTTCGCTTTTGTAGAGGTTGATTCTGGACAAAGTTAATTTAATAATCAAACTTTCCATTTTTATATTTTTAATAATTGACCAGCCAAATATTATCTAGGTTGATGATTAATTCAGCGTACGTTGTTTATTGGGTCAGTATGTTTAATTGTATTGCTTTCAGTATTTTAAATATGCACTCAATCCCCATAATCAAATATTCTAGTATATAACTATATTAAAATGTGCGTTTGTGTATCTCTACAGTGCTTTAGCTCTAGAGAAAGCTTGGTGACCCGTATTATGCAAATGAATGCAAAATATATTAGTGTACATAGTGTTTCAGAAACCCGTAGTTTATCCACAGGTGCCTGAGACCAACAGAACAGTTAAGCCTAACATGTTTCAATAGAATATTCGTTCGTTCTTCTTCTTAGAGTGCTTTATCTCTTACGAGACGTAGCGATCTTCTCTCCTATGCCGGTGTTGCGCGTTTAGAGTGCCACAGACATAAAGGACCTACAGCTTAACGTGGGCTCCGAACCACGGGAAGTACAAATACTTCTACTCTAGAGAAGATTTACTAGGCAGAATACCTCGCTGGTTTGCCATTTCCTTGCGCGGGAGAACGGACGTTAAAAATCCGATATTCCGGTACTGGGAATTGAACCTAGGACCTTCAGCGTAGAAGTCTAACGCGCTAATCTCTACCCCACGGCCGCCTCCATTTCGTTCGTTAGGCAGTGTTAATATTAGCTAATATTAAGTTTAATGTAAATCAAATTCGCTACATGAGTTACAAATACAGGGTAGGTTTTGTCATAATTTTGGTTGCCGTTGATATGGTAAAAGTACTCTTAAATAAAGTTGGACCAAACTTTTACTAGCAAATATTAAGCTGTTGACTTAAAGATAAGCTGCAAGTGTTAGGGTAGTGGCAGGTAGGCGATGAAGAACGTATTCAGGGAAATTTGTGAATGGATAAATAAATATGTTATACAACTAGAAATGCTTAAAATAATACTTTGTTCTTAAAGTACATCGTATACACATTTGACATGCTTTGGTACTGCCTTAATGACGTATTTTTGTAGAGATAAGTTAGGCTAAAACGCCCTAATGTGCTCCCTGTGTTTATCAGTCTTCACGGATTTCTCGGAAACCCCGTTAATAAATATTTGTTTAATATTCTTATCGAACAAAAACATATGTTATCCCTATTTGAAGTAGATCTATAGGTCTATATTTATATTAATATTTAGTAAATTTCTGATATATGTACATGTTCATTATTATATCGATCAATATACAAACTATTATGCGTTAGTACATACATTTACGCTTTTTGGAACAGCTAAAATAAACAATTTATAAAAGAATACCCCTTGACCTTTTGTTGTAATAAATGAGAAACAAGTCATTTGCTTGTTATTATTCTGTTTATTGCCAATAAAAAGCAGCAAGTCGACACTGTAATTCGCGCATTTTTAATGATAACTTTTATGTTCAGAAGCGATTTAGATGATAATATTAAAATAAATTGAGCATCACTTTTCTGTAAGGCTTGAAAGAAGTTGAAATGTGATTACATTTAATTATTACTGATGGAGCATTTTTTTAGCTGTTATTACTACTTGTTATTATTCTAATTATTTAGCATAAGAAAATATTACTAGAACTACAAAACTTACATTTTGGTATATGTATATAAATAATAAAGATTATTGCTATTACTAATATCCAGTTTTTGAGAGGGACAAATACTAGTCCTAATAAACGAAAGTTACGTTGCATAAAAATTAACATTTTTCGGTTTTTAATTATTCAGAAATAAGTAACTAGTACAGAAAATTATATTTTAGTGAGCTTTTTTCTATATTAAAGTGATTTTTTAATGTTGGAATTTTTCGGTTTAAGGGCATTAAATTATTTAAGCCATTTTAAAACAAATTTGACTAGCAAGCATAAACTGAATTGGATGCTGGGATTGGATTAAACTGGATTTATTGGATACATTTATCATGAGCTGCTTGTTATACGTTTACAGGCTTAATCTTTTATGAAAAACGGATGTACGAAAGTAATTAACTTAATTATCCTTGGCAGTTAGTTGTTGCAAACAAAGAGGTCCACAGCTGTTTACTTCTTTACTTAGTATACTTATGTGTAAATAAATAAAATAGTGCATATTTGTTTATAGTTTCGTAGACTTAGTCAATATAGAAGGTTCAAACATTTTTCGTAAATTAACAGAAATAGTTTTACTACCAAATATGTGAACTAACTGATATGAAAGGAAAATATAAAATATAAGTAATTCGTTATTCAGTTGATGCATAGTCGAACCCGTGGGATACTTCTCACTCTTTGTTTGACAATTTTATGTTCTGTTCCGTTGTAAAAATAACTCGTTTTTTGGCATCGATGCACCCTGTACATATAGTTTTATATTTATGCAAGTCCCTAGCTGTGCATTGTTATATCGTTTAGTACTATTTAATTCAATTTTTTATGGAGAAACTTTATTTTTTGTTTTTGTATGTTTGAGCACTTCTCTGGTGTTGTGTTCATATTTATATTGTGCTACGTGCTTGAATTTCAGTAAATACAAATTTCCTTTTTTTTGGATAGTGAATAGTGCATTGCAAAGAATAAAGTATCCATAAGGGTGGCTTTACCGGAATTTTACTCAATATGATGAAGAAAAAATAGCATTAATGCAAATTCGTGCCTTTAAAGGGATTGATTGTAGCAATTTAAAAGTTGAAGTATGTTGTATATGGAGCCCGAAAACAACATTTTCACATTTTTCGAGGTGTTAGAAATCATTGTTAAAATCAGTAGCTTTAGAATAAACGACGTCGGCTTATACTCTATACTCAGTACTCTAATAGCCTCTAAAATTTGATGATATTGTTTATTGTTATTTTTTTAATAATTAAGGAATTTAATATTTAATTAGTTGCTGGTGTATTTGTTAGTCTCTAAATGTACATAAATCTTACTGCTACAGGCTGATTAAAAGCCATTAAAAATAAATTGGCTGTGTTGAGATGGAAGTTGCGTACTTTGTAAATATGCGTAACTGTTTACTAACACGTAAGTGTTTATTATTTTTCAACTATTATTTATTTTATGGTAGTAATTTCTTGCATAAAGGTTCTTTTAACAATTAACCTTAGTTGTTGATTTGATAATTTGGATATGTATTCTAACGCTAATTTTCCAAAACTAACTGTTAATATGTATTGGTCCACTACTTTGTGCACTTTATGTGATGGACGCACTGAGACCTAGCTTTTATTAGCTCGGCGTTTGGAGTAACGAATATGTTTGTGTCGGGGATACGGAATGAATATATCTATAGATACTAATATATCATTTCATTTGATTATTTAAACAAATGCTTATTAATATTAGTACTGGCCAAATAAATTAAAGTTAATTTATAATTGATACTGCAATATTATATTTTCCATATTACGTTGTGTAATTAAAGAGCAAATGTATATAAATTGATTAAAAATGAAAATGGTTGGTGTGATATTTTCATTTGAAGTTATTTTTGCTTGATCTGCAAAGCCGATTTTATATATTTTAGAAGAATAATTTCTAAACGTCCATGACGTATAAATAAGGGTTCAAAGAGAGATTACGTGAAGGTGGCTGCGTTTTTATTTGAATTTAAATGAGAAAGAAGAACATTCCTACCGCAATATTGTCTTGTTTTGCGCAATGAAACATTGCTTTGAAGAAGCTTTTCAGTACATTGAACCACTTCCGCAACCTTGCAAAGAAGCGATCAGGCTTTTCAACTTCCAATTCAGTATTAAACTTGAATGGGATGGTGGTTGAATGTATTACTGAAGTTGCCTCCTTGCATGACTAGCTTCTGCGATATTCGTGTTGTTTGTTGTGCACGCCGTTTGACAACAGAAACTTCTGCATTCGAACACGTTCGACAGCTATTTCATGACTTGTAAATGCATACCTTTCCTAATGCATTGTTTTCTTGGTCGCTGTGTTTACCAAGAGCTTTTATTTTAAAAGCTCCTTCTGTTCTTGCTCTAGAAACCTCACACACTTTCCGTCAGGCACTTCCTGTTCCGTCCTATTTGCGACTGCGCCTCTTGGATGCCGATAGCGCAGCGTCGCGACGCGCCAGTCGCCCAACTTTGACGCGAGTGTAACTGCGGAAGTGTCCTCTTGGTACCGTATGTTCGCTGTTTGCTTTATATGTACAGATTCTAGAACTGATTGTGAACTGATATGCTGGAAAATTTGTGCTTTTATTGGCGGTTCGCTTCACACACCGAACACTGAAAACTACACGAAAACTATACAGTTAATGAACAAAACACGATGTGATAGTACGTAGGGTATTCCTACATCTCTATTCACACGTGCTTTATTGTCAGTTTTATTGTTGTCCATGCCGATGCATATGTATTGTATTTTTAGATTAGAATGGAGAGTTTCCTACTGTTACAGTTTCACACAACTGTGGACTCTAAAAATGGTATTGGGCCTAAGTTTAAAGCATTGCTCCATTTGGTGCGTGAGTGAATAGTCCCATAAAAACTTAAACCGACCCCGTTACGTAATCAAAGGTTTGTTTGGATTTTTATTGGGGCCGAAAGCCTATCTAGAAAATTTAAATCCGACCGTGTTCCAGTACGGTTTCTTTTGCAAGTTGGTAAATTAATTAAATGCTTCCTTATGTAAGGCGAGATCGGCTTGAAATTAAATTTGCTCGTTGCATAGTTCCGTATTGAATAGTTTATGCGAACTATCCTTTCTCAAAGTAATTCGGTTTCATCCTCAAAGGGTGCGTAAGTAAATGGCGAAACACAGCTTAATCGCCCTTGGATATTTATGACTGGACTTTACAGATTTGCAGTAAAGCGCTTTCCTTCCCATCGATTTTTTTTAATGGAACCTTTTAACGGGTTCAACCCATATTCGCACTTTTATAAACCGAATAGCGCGTAACCCTATAAAGAGGTTTATGCAAAGTAATATTTTATACGACTTTGTATCTGAGTATAGGGCTACGAGAAATATATGAGATAATTTAGAAATAAACTTGGATATTAGATGCAATATATGGACAATCTGTGCAAAATGAGCGCTTCATTTTTAAGCGTTTTCAGACTCGGATAGAGCAAGGTAACATTTGGTAATGATGGTTGACACAGAAAGTAATATCGAGCACATGTTCCACCAAATTCTGGGAAATTATTATTTATGAGCTCAATTCTGCATATATGCCGTAAAATACTTTCTAAATTTTTTCCTTTTGAATATACTACAGGAGCAGCTTGGAAAATTGTAAAAACTGATGCGTGAAATTTCTGGCAGGCGACTTTTCAATGTCCAAGCGACTTGTTATAGATTACCGCCAAAATTGTTTTTGGGAATATCATCAATCCGATCCGTGATCGGCGTATCAGATCCTCTGTAGTTCGTCAGGGAAAAAATACATCTCGATTCGTTTCGGTATCGGAAGATCATGGCGCAAGATTGCTAGCAGGAATATATTCCGTAAGGGTTTGGGTTGTGCTCTATTCTGTATGAATCAAACAGATTTTCGAACTGAATCCTCTGATGAAACTATGTTCCTCAAATACTGGCGCAATTTAGATTTTCATGACTCTGCTTAAAATGTGTATGCCTTTGCTTTTTTCTTCACTGTAAAAGTCTGAGGGATGCCCTACAATATAGGAAAAATAGTAAATTGAACAAGTATGGATGGTTTACTTATTCTTTACTAAATTGTAGATTTCTCCGATATTTTTCATGCCGCCATTAATTAGTAATTACCTTATTATAAAATCATCAAACCCACGTTTGTCAACATATCGCCCAATAATTAAAAACTATTAGAAAATTTAGTTTTATTAATTTTATATAGTGGTTCAGGCGGCTCGGTATGCCGACAGACAGTAATTTTTAAAATTTAACAATTAAACCAGCACCGGAAGTTTTTTAATAAGTAAAAAAACCAAAATTATCTTTGATATTCTTGCTCATTGCAAGTAAAACAAGCAGAAGCTGCTTCATAATTTATTGCGGTGCTTATTGATTTATGAATTTGAACATTTAAAGTTGCTGCTGTAGCACGTTTTAGTTTTGATTTTCCACTAGTTCAATGCTTTGAATCATATTTAACACAAAACACTAAAATTTTATTGTTCAACGCCTGAGGCATTGAAACCACTGGGGCTTTTTGTACCCATTGGGGCGTATTATACCTACTGAAGCTTACCGTACCCTCTGCAGCTTATTGTACCGATTGGAGCTAATTATACGTTGGCTAAACTAAATCTAACTTAAATTATCTATACAGAGAAATAGATATTTCCTGGGCCCGGTATTGAACACACGCCTGAACGTCCCGAATTTCTTTATGGTCTTGGTTGCAAATAGGAGCACCAGTCGACTACCCAGGCTCCACTTCTAACCTTTTTTAAATAGCGCTGGCCTACCCAGGCTCCACTTCTAACCATTTTTAAATAGCGCTCGCCTACCCAGATTCCACTTCTAACCTTTTTTAAATAGCGCTCGCTTACCCAGGCTCCACTTCTAACCTTTTTTTAAATAGCCCTCGCTTAGCCATGCTCCACTTCTAACTTTTTTTAAATAGCGCTCGCCTACCCAGGCTCCACTTCTAACCTTTTTTAAATAGCGCCATGTAATCTGAAATGTTCTTACAGCAGCATGTTTAAATAAATTTCATTAAAATAGGATTAATTGCTTTGGAAATATATTCCACTACACTCATGTACATATATTCGTTGATAAATATCAACAATTCACATACCGGCGGCGAATGGTGCCGCAGCGAAACGTTTAGTGACGAATAGTATCAGGCGGTGAATCGTTGTCGGCGAATAGTGGTCCGCGAATTGTATTCAAACCACGTGCAAAATGCCGATTATTTTGTATACGATCGTGGAGAATTGAAAATTATTGTCATGGGTAATTATTTGGATATTAATACGCGAACGCGATTTTCTCTTAATTTTGATTGCTAGTTAACTGTAAAGCAGAAGTCCTCCGTGTAGAGGAAGCGCAGGTGAGAAACGATTGCAAAGAAACGAATAATTAAAGGTAAAAGACTTTAATTTTAAAACTTACGTTAATAACTTTTCATAATTAGTAGTACAAACCCCCTTTAGAAAAAATAGTGCTCAAGTAGACCACGAAATTTGTTAACGTAAACCCATTTGACTCGTTGACTCATACCTACATAGTCGTATTATTAATTATAAAGATGACATTGGTTGTAATAGTACAACTACAAAGAGATATAGTTTATGAGAGATGCTGAAAATGTAGCATTGGTTTGTTATCGTCCACTAACCTTCTTTATGGCAAACCTTTGCATCTCACGAAACATCAATTTAAGAATTTTGAAAATTCTGCGCGATATTATTACAAGCAGTTTTCTGTCGAAAGCAATAATCCAGCTCCAATACTAAACTTACATTCTATCACAAATACTTGAATTCCAACATATACACCATTTTTCAACAAAATCAAGCGGACTATATAAAAACTCGCTTGTTAATTTTAAAAAGATTTTTCTTATGTAGCTGCAGACAAAATAATGAAATCGTACTTGTCGAACATTATTCACTTACCAACGTCTAAAGCATCGTAGGCTGTCAAATGTCATAACCGACTGAGTAAGCAGCAACTTTTATGTTTATCAAATTTCCTATCGGCCTATCGTAACACCCTTACTGTATGATTGAGACTGAAGCGAAAACTCCTGGTATTTCAAATTTATGATTGTGTATCAACAATAGATGCTAACCTATTATACCGGGTGCAATGTAATTTAGTACACTTCATATAATTTTGTTCATTATTAGTAGGTGTTACAATGACTTTATTAAAAATATTCTATTTTACATAGGATACCCTAAATTTGTGGATTTAATTAGCGCTCGTAATTCTCTATAGAACAGTGTTTAGTTATAGTTATGTGTTCCACATTTGGTGTATCGATTTTCAAATCGGTATATCTGCTACCTGCTAAGCAGGCCTTGGAATTGGTATCTAATTAAACTAGTACAAACTTCAAATACCCCTTTTAATTTTTTGAGTGTAACAACAGAAAAACATGTAATCTCCGAATTAATTTTTTTCATTATAATTAAATTTCTAAAAATGAAGAAATTTGTGCTATGGTTAAATATATTAAAGCATCAGTATGACATCAGAACACTGAGCCTCGGTACGGAAAGTTAGGAGCTCAAATCCCCGATGCCTGGTGGGCGGACTACCCAGTCAGTTTAAATAATTGGGTACCTGCGTTCGAATGAAGAAGAGAATAAAACGGTTCTTGAATGCGTGATGGCCACCACATTACCACGTGCTGTGAATTTGGCGTGCAAAAACCCAACGTGAGAGGAACGATACAGGATCTCTGACCTTCCTCCTTGCAGCCCAACCTCCTTCGTGGGAAGTACAGCCTCACTATTTAAATACTTTGAATTAGACCATCCATTCCACTCTTCTTTATGATGGATATACTAGTACAAACGTTCTAAACGGCTTAGCTCCCCAGAAAATTGAAAACTGTATATATATATATATATATATAAACACAGCGTTCGCAGGCCTCTTTAGGCCCATTGCCTTATGAACAATTTCCATCTCTCTCTGTCCTTTGCTATTTCTTTCCAGTTGTGTCCTCCCTTTTCCTTTTAGTCCTCCTTCACAGGTTCTCACCAGTTTTTCCTCGGTCTTCCCCTCTTTATTCGCCCTTCTGGGATTTTCCATCTTACCTCCTTTACTATTCTCTCGTCTGGCAATCTTTCCATGTGTCCTAGCCATTGAAGTCTTCGGGCCTTAATTACCTAAGTTATATTTGGCTCGTTATACAATTCATGTATTTCTACGTTTGGTCGCCTCTCCCATACTCCATCTATCTTGTTTCCTCCGTATATCCTTCGCAGCATTCTCCTTTCTCATACTTCTAAACTGTCTTCTTTCTCATAGTCCACGTCTCACTACTGTATAGTACTGTCGGCCTCAATATGGCTACAGAATCTATAGTTAAATTTAAAACCTGCAGTAAGAATTTCTAAAATTTTTATAAGAACAGCGTGTAGTATTATTTCAGGGTCATTATTGCTGATAGCCACTTCCTTTTTGCTGAGAACAAGCTGATTAGCTCATTAAATATCGATCTAATATACAATTAACTCTACCTTTCAAACGAAAATCTGTATCTATATTCTGTTATTGCCAAGAATACACACCATTTTAGAAATTAATTGATAAACGATATGAAGTATATCAGTGTAACAAGCAATAAACTAAATAAGCAATAAATTAAATATTTGATGTTATAAAATACATTGCTGAAGTTGTAACAAGGACTGCGAAAAGGAGCATTATCTATCTATTTCAAAGGAAATGCTAATTATGTCAAGATAAAACAAGCAAACCTTACTGTATGGGATAATTTGGATCACTTGCTATATTGCAAATGGACAATACGATGTAATCTATTTGTCGTTCATTTTTATGATGGCTATTTCCACGGGAGTCATACAAGTACATAGTATTTTTATCGATCAGGCATCTAAATTCGTTAGAAGGTACGTTTTCCCGAGTCAATGTCCGTAAGATCCGCATCCAATCTGGCTAGTTTCGACTATGCCATCCACTTAAGACTCTATTTGGCAAGGTTTCTCTAAAGGGATTTCGAAAATGGAACTTCCCTACAAAATGTTCTAGATTAGAAAAGGAAAAGCCTGGGGTGAGAAACGCGTTCGGCGAGACCCTCTTCTGTATTTGAGATATAGACCAGATAATTAGGCCGCCTTTTATTGGTGCTGCGGGCTCTGATTTTGAGTAGGCAATAAAATAATAATTGGAAAGGCGTTGCGGGGAGACAGTTTCCGTTTGATTTTAATTTAGCTGTATTTGAAGGAACAAAAATCCAGGTATATATTTAGAAACGTCTTATCATCGAGGGAATTCGAGGTAATATCGGAGTTTCATTGTAATCTCCGAGGTAAAATAGGAAATACCATATTTCCATTTAAATTTTAAATGCCGTTTATTAATAATTCATTACAATTAGCTTTTGATAATATGGTCTTGTTATTAACCCTTTCACTATTCTGATTAGCAATCTAATGTGGGTACACAAGTTGCTTTATCCTTCAACGACCGGATTTCTCGTGTAATCCTTGAAGTGAGGCTGTGGGTGTCATCGATCGGGATTAGTTTGATTATCCCTTGTAATGAAGTCAACATTTTAATCCGAAACTGATTTGCTTAAGACGCTAACTTTCCCAACGACTTTTTGACGCCAGAAATGTTTATCTGAATCTCCAGAGGGTGTTTCTGAAAGTCCTACTTCATTTCCTGCCATTTTTGTTCGATTTTCCAGGAGCTTCCGTTTGCACATTTGACGACTGTCGATCCCAGCGAAGATATATGTTCGTTCCGCAACCAATAGTGTTGCCAGTCACGTGGTGGCCGTTTTCGTGTTATGTTAACCAATATTTTTCCCTTCGGGCGCGACACTATTTCATATATGAAGAAAATTGTGTCGGTGCGTCAGAATTATTTGTTTTGTGCTGATGTTACTATTCGCAACTTATTTTATAATTGAGTACCTACTTTCTTTTAATGCAAATTGAATGAAATTAATATTTATTTACCATGTCTATGTTGAGGAATTTTTGATTTATTAGTTATGTCCGTAGAATTTATAATTGGGAGAAAATTGATTTAAAGCTGTGAGAGCTACTCAGTGTGCTATTTAAAAGCGAAACGTATGTTTGCAATTAATTTACAATTTTACTCGTCGAGTTTTTGCTGGTGCCAGTATTATACAAATAATGTTGCAGAAATTACCCATGCTGTGTTTATGTACTTGCTACTTTATAGAGCGTTTCGGCCATGAAGACTTCAATTAATATAAGAGCAACTTGATCCTGTAAATAAAAGCATTTAATAGCTTTGTTTATTTTGCATCGCATTTGTTGATGCTTATTTACTTTGATGGAGTATTTAAAACTACGTAGAGGAAAAAGTTTCATCGAAAAATTTACATTTTCCCAAATGTTTTCCATAATATTTATGCACAACAAGCTTAAATGATATACTGGCTGTGTTTTTTTAAAACTTTCCGGTGTAAATATCCCAAAAACCAATTAAAATATTGAACTTGGATACAATACAATTATAAAATTGTTGAGTGCTGATTCCATTTTCGTTCGAAACATACATCTTTGGACATAGCCCTTAAAAACTATTAACTAACAGTAAAACGGAAATTAAAATCACAGATCTAGTTTTCCAGTCATAAATAAAACAAATTTAAAGAAGCTTTGTTTGGAACATTAGTAATATGGTCAGCCCCGATCGCCCGACCTGACATCTGTCAATATTTTTGAATTTTCATGCAGCATCTGGTCTGGAAAAGTCGAATGATTATGTTTTAATACTATACTAAAGACAATAATTTAAAAATAGATTTTAGCAGTATTTATGGGGCACTATTTAAACATTTTTTGGGGTTAATATCTGGTCGGTATTTGTCTTAAGATTCTTGTAAAACGCTAATATCATACTCCGGCAAATAATTTACGTAACATTTTAATTTTCAACAGTAATATAACTAGTGATCCTGATTTCCCGATAAACTTGCGGTTGTTTGTTCACGAATACGAATAATTTGGCGACTGAATGATCATAATTTAACTAACACGTGTTAACTACCAACTCAAGTTTGGCACAGAAGATGCGCAGTCACGTACTATATAGAAACACGATCACTTACCCTAATTGAAATGGGTTTTAGTTAGAGTTAGAGGGAGTAGTAATTATTTTTGCGTGTTATACTATAGTAACAATTATAACCTGTGTATGAGGATATAAATAAACATACACAGGATAAATATAAGCTAATGATTATACATATCTGAATACCCAGAATTAGTACGGTCATTTATTGACAACATTGAAATATGAAAATCCGCAAAAAACGCGAAGTTTCTTTGTTTATTTCATATCGTTACTAATATTCAAAGTACATGGAACAATGTTCGGAAAATAATACTTTTTAATAATGTAGTTATAAAAAATGTCTATTTTCTATGCAAAATAAATATTCGGCCAGACTATTTCGTGAATACCAATATGAGTTACTGATAATTTCAAAAAACAGTGTATCGTATATCAAATTTATCCCAACTGCATATTCCGTACTTGGTTGTTTGAAACCATTACAGGTCTCAAATACCATTGGCTAATTAAATGGGAAAAGTAGTCTAAGTGAAATTGATTTCATTTGCCGTTAGAACGAAAATTAAACCTTCTTAATGGCGTAGTAGAATGCGAGTCTAATAGTCGACAATAAAAGGATTTGAGTTTATCGGAAAAGATTTTTTCTGAGCACTCAGCCCTGTTCTGTAGCGAGTTTTCGAAAATATTCGGCTTGGTTAGGTGAATAATCGCTGTCGCTGAAAGACTATTTCAGGAATTAATAAATAAAAACAAATTTCATATTGTTGTGATGAAAAGGTTCGGACAAGTAGGCTGAGAGGAAGGCCAAGCTGTTGGAATTTTTAAATATGAAACCTATGAAATGCTTCATATGATTCAGGGTTTCTACCCTAAGTTCAGTATATGTACCCAAGTTTGATTTTCTTGCGAAAAGATGATGGAAAATGGATTTTTGCAATACAAAACATATATACGTTTTTTTCTGCTTTTGAATTTTTTAACAGTTTGTGGGAATTGTGAGTATACCTTCTTATTTTAAATTTTATCAGAATTTAACATTTTTGAAGTGGCTGACCGTAGTTTTAAAAAATTCACAAAATCGTAGAAGACCTTAGACGACAACTTTGGAAATATATTAAGTGTTGTAGGCTTTTAAGACCTCTGTAACATCACAACATAATTTAACAAAATTCCTTAAAGCCCTTTATGAGCACTAGTTTTTTGAAATAATAACAACTTTGGAAGCTCCCCAGGTTTTAAATCGTTTTATTCTTTGCATTTTTTGCATCATCATCATCATCAACAGCCTTTCCGTTCCACTGCTGGGCATCGGCCTCTTCCCTGCCACGTGTTTCTCCTCAGCGCTAAGGTAGAAACACGGGGGACCTACAGTTTAACGTCGAATCCGAACGAAAAATTCCAGAGAAGGTTTTTAGCATAAAGACCCCACGGTTGCAAGCCGAATTGGGAAATTGTATGTGGTGGGTTGCAGACAAGATTTTTATAAATCGGCATAGTTCTGCTTAGGTTTCGAACCCAAGCTAGAATCGACGTTTTATTCAGAAAGCGAGCGCTCTACCAACTGAGCTACCACCACACACTTTGCATTTTTTGTATACAATAACATTAATAGGTACTTCAAGTTTATTCAATGACTTAAACCAGGGCCCGGCAACCTTTTTGAGGCATCGAGCCACTCGAGTAACTAATAAGAGGCAGCAGACGTCATGCGACACATCTAAGAAAAGAGTTTTTTTTTGTTGTAAGCTGAACTATGAAAGCAATGTAGATATCTAACTCCTAAGTCGGGAGATGGTGTGTAGTTTTCGACCTGGGGTGTGCCAGCTGGCGTGGTGGCGGTTACTAATCTTCCGGTGAGTACCTGCGAGCTATTGGGGTTGTAGTAGGTTCTATTATACCATATCACAGATTCACTACTATACAATCAGTTTTGCGATCAATAGAACGAACCAAAGGAACCAAAAAAGGTAAATTTATTAATTACTTTAGGAGGAAATGGGAAGGATAAGTGGCAATTCTCAAGGTTCCATCGATAATAATAATAAAAGCACGAGTTTAAACGAAAAATAAATGCTGAGGTATATATTGTAGAATATTATTTAACATTATGAATCGTTCGAGAGACATTGACGACTTCTGCGGCCATGAAGATAATTTTTCTGAGAATCGCTAAAAATTAATATACTTTACTGGTTACGTCGACAGTTCCAACAGGACGATAAGGTTTTTTTACGAAACATTACGCGGGTCGTACGGAAAAGTGTTTTTTGATGAAACTGCTCGGGCCGCATGCGATCCGCGTGCCGTGGGTTGCCGACCCACGACAAACGATATGTTAGTTATGTTTACGTTTTGTTTTTAAATAACGTAGTATTAAACTCTGAAATATCAATCTATTAATATACCACAGATACCTAAGCGATCGCGATCAATTCACTAATTTTAGTTAAAATCTTTAGACCACTTCTGATAATATATCTTTCGTAAAGTTTTTTTAAATTTGAGAATAGTTGTGTTGATGCAATTTCGTGTTCCTTAGAAAATTATATAAATTATAGTGTGACCCATAAAATGTTGCCACAAGTTTGGATACATGCGTTATAAGTTCTCTCAAGATGTTTAATAAATAGTGGGTCTAGCTAACAGTTAATTGAAAATTTGTTTCATATGAAAAACTTAACAGTATTATAATAATATAAATTATAATTGTGTAAAACAACAGACAGATAGATTTAAGATAGAGAACGTACTTTCTGGTTTCCTTCGGATTACATGTTTCCAATCTGTAGTAAACATTAATTAGGAGTATAATACATTGTAACCTAAAATAAAATTTATGTTGATTTCGAAATTCTGCAAAAGCTTACGAATTCTCATTTGGGTTCTGCTTTCTGAAAACATGTTTTTAATGTGGGGAAAACCGTATGGCACGTGAAGTGTACAGTTTTATAAATCTAATCAACCGTCATTTTAATGGCTTCGTTATTTAGATTGTTTATTAATACTTTTTAATAATGGAACAAAAACTCCATTGTGGTGATATCTAGACACGTTACTGCAACGTATGCACCACCAATTTGTAAACATTTTGAACTTGTAAAGATTCCATGAAGGTCTGTTAAGAAATTCAAACGTTTACTTCACTGTGTGGGAAAGACTGAGAAACGTCTAGGGAATCCTTAATATCTGCGAATGTCATGTTTGGTATTCTGAAATCTCTATTTTGTGTTCTAAACTACAATAACTGTAGCAATTTAAATATACTTTGATAAGTGTTAAATAATTATAGCAAATCTTATAAACTGCGTGATTTAAGTAAAGACATATCTTTTGTTTTCCTCAGTCAAAAATGTTCTTCATAATACTGTATTTCTAATGCCTAAACGTTATTCAATATCTTCAAATACATCTGGGATTTAACGGTTTCTAGCAGATACAGTACAATCGTTGGCGCCCCTTAGTCTTTACATCTGAGACCATGGCTTTCTTTTCGTTTCTTGGTTACGCCTAACTTTTTCTGGAATTCTCTATATATTCGATAATAAATGATGTACACCCCTCTATTTCATTTGGAATGAAGACATAAATTTTCGAATCAATTACGGTTAAGTGTGATGCGAATCTTTTAAACCTTGAAATTAATTGCAACATTTGTAGCAAAGCCAGAAGGAGTAAATCCTTCCTATCAACAATTCGCTCATGAAGCTCCATTATCTCTGTTTCTGACTATTTCTGACCTATTCCCGCTTAAGCTCTGTTTTAATTACTTGAGTTAATGGGCGGGATCAAGCCGGCTTGGCAATTTTGGAGACAATAAGTTGCTTCTTTTATTAGACAGCAGCTTCTGAAGGGCTGAGATAGGGATTAGTTACATTTTGAGAGCGCTAAGAATTATGGCCCGCAACATTTCCTTCCGACCTTAGTACGATATAAGTAAGTATACACCAACTGTGGGGTAATTACTCGGAGCTGATGCTCGTTGGGTTCTATTTTATGGAAGACTTTATTGAAATTTTGTAAATGTCGCAGTTATGCATAATTCTGGTGTATCATGATATTAAGGGAAGTTTGTGATCGTGTTTAATTAGTTCAACAAGTTTTCTGTTTGGGCAAATGGTACGTATTTGAAAAACTGGAAATATTTTTTGGAATTGACTTTCTTAGTTATCATTGATAATTTTTATGAGTTGAATATTGCAGCAACAAATTATGTGTGCTGTACTTCTACATGACATCTGAGCATGTAAATTTGTACGTTTTGATAGCCGCATGGTAACCTAAAGTAGAAAGTATGGATAATAGTCGGAACATTTTCACCTGAATTTTTGGATACAACAAACACTTTTTTAAAGAATGTTATCGTGCAACTTATTTAATGAAACACAACACTGCAACGTTTCAGAAAACTTTCTAGTAAGGTGGAAGGTGTCTAATAGAGTAGGTAGATGTTTTCAAATTTATTTCAACCATTTTCCAAAATATTATCTTCTACTTAGTAACATTTTATTAACATGGATCTAATAATATATTTTTTTAATGGTTCAACAATGGTGCTATAGCAAAGTTAAAGAATTTTCCTAACTTAGGTCGTGCGATTTAATGTAGAAAAACTGCGTTCAATAATTGTGTAGATTGAACTAGCTTATCCTAGGAAATCCCAAGAATACCTATAAGTACTCTATTTGCACTCTTCCAGGACTACTGTTATCACGGCGGAGACTCGAACTGTCTTGATTCTCTCAATAACGCGCATTACTCCACAAAACTATTCAAATTATTCGTAATTACCTCGGACTATCTGAGACTTATGCTGACCATCTGGACAACTATATGAACTAACTGAAAACTGCAGCGGGACTGCTTGGACAATCTCGAAACTTTTTCAAAGTTAAACAGTTTACAGATAACTATTTCTAAACAATTCCCAAATTATATCTATTCATTCAGCAATCCACATTATCAGCATAGCGTATTGTCTCCAACCCATTTCAAAACTACCTATATTGTTTGCAACTAGCCAGAATCGCCTGGACAACCACGGGATTGCCCACACTGCGTGGACGTTAGGTACGCCACGGCAATTTGGATTAGCTGCAACTACCTCGAAATTGAACCCCGAGACAATCTAGACTATGTAGAAACTAATCTGAATTGCCAGTTACCGAAAACTACCATTACTAGTTGTAACTATCTCGTTATTTACCCAGACTAACCCGGAACATTCCAGACTACTTGAAATTAACCCAGGAGGGCCCTGATTTCTCCGTCTATGTCGAACCTACTTTGGAATGACTTGGGCTAGCCAGCGACCAGCTGGATATTACTCATATGATTTGTAATGGTCTCGAAATGTACCGAGACTACCCCGGGACAGATAAAATTACATTGAAACTATCTTGGAACTACTTGGATTACCCGGGGACCACCTCGACATTAGCTATATTAGTTGTAATTATTTTCAAATTCACCCAAACATCCCCGGGAGAGACTACCTTGAAACTAACTCGAATCCAACCCAGGGACTATCTCGATAATCCAGATTACGTTGAAATTACTTTGGAAGTACTTGGACTACCCAGGGACAGCTTCGATATTACCCATATCAGTTATAACTGTCCGGAAATTTACCCAGACAATATAGGCTACGTTGAAACTAACTAAAATCTAACCACCAGAGGACCCCTGAATACTCAGACTATGTTGAAACTACCTTGGAACTACTTGGACTACCCGGGAACCCACCTCGACCTTACAAATATTAGTTGTAACTACTTTCAAATGTTCCTAGACTTCTCCAGCACCATAGAGACCACGTTGAAATTAACTCGCATCCGACCCTGGGAGGAACCCGGTTACTCAGACTACCTTGAAATTATTTTGGAACTATTTGGGGTACCCGGAGATGGTCTCGATATTACCCATATTACTTATAACTGTTTGCAAATCTACCCACACTATTCCGCACAAACAGTGGATACTCATATGTAGAAACCATGGCTGCGGAGTCGGCCAAAAAAACCATTCGGTCCAAATCCGAATCCGACTTCGGCTCCTGATAACTTTAATAGTTCGATTCCGGCTCCGACTCCAACAAAATTAAATACTTTTTTTTTCAACGAGTGTTTCTATTTACGATCTGTATTAAATACAATAAGTAAAAGTTATGGTAATACGCCTCTCCCACATAACTAGTAAGTGATGTGGGAGAGGCGTTCCATTGAGTGCCTCTCTTTAGTTACTTACTAACAGTACATTGGTATGGTTTTATAACTGAATCAGAGACATTAGTACCTGTGTGGCAAATCTAGTGGTTTAAATCTTTTAAGTCTATAAGTTTGTGTGCTATTGCCTAGCAGATTCAGAGCGTAGACATTTGGGTGATTTGCTAGTCTGTTTAAGTATTTGTCACTGCATTTCTGGATTTCATCTTCTATCGAACTTATTTTTAGTTCACTTAAAATGTCAGCGTTTCTAACGAAATAGGGCGCATCACATATTGCACGCAACACTTTGTTTTGGAGAAATTAAATACTAAGCCATTTTATGGTGTGTGAAAAAAAGAACTATTATTGTGTGTAATTAGCTTTGTTTGTTAACTGTCTATTGCGGCAAGGCACCACCTCGCAATTTTTATTTATATAAAATTTAAATATAGACTCGGAGTCGGTACATTGTTTTTTCGATTCCGACTTCACTAACCAGAAATTATTTTTGAACTCCGACACCACAGCCCTGGTTGAAATTACCTTGGAACTACTTAGACTACCCGAGGACCACCTCGACATTACCTATATTAGTTGTAACTATTTTCAAATTTACCCAGATTTCCCCAGAACAGCAGATACTACTTTAAAATTTACTCGAATCCAACCTTAGGAAGACCCCAGTTACCCATACTAGGTTGAAATTACCTTAGAACTACTTGGGCTATCCGGGGTTGGCCTATATATGACCCATATTAGTTACAACTGCCTGGAAATTTACCCAAACTACCTCGAAACAATATTGACTACGTTGAAACTATTTCACATCCAACCCCAAGAGGACCTTGATTACCCATATCACATCGCACTACCTTGGAACTACTTTGACAATCCGGGGGCAACCTCATATTATCCACATTAGTTGTAACTGTTTTGAAAATTACCCAGACTACCACACAACAATAAAGACTACGTTAAAACTATTTCAAATCCATCCTCGAGAGGACTTTGATTACCTAGACTACACCTCACTACCTTGGAACTGCTTGAACTAGCCGGGGACAACCTCCACATTACCTATATTAGTTGTAACTATTTTCAAATTTATCCAGACTTCCCCGGAACAGCAGATACTACTCGAATCAAACCTCGAGAGGACTTTGATTACCTAGACTGCCTCGCACTACCTTGGAACTGCGTGAACTACCCGGGAATAACGTCGAAGTTACCTATATTAGTTGTAACTATTTTCAAATTTACCTAGACTTCTCCGGAACAGCAGATACTACTTTAAAATTTACTCGAATCCAACCTCGAGAGGACTTTGATTACCTAGACTACATAGCACTACCTTGGAACTACTTGAACTACCCGGGGATAACCTCGACATTATCTTTAATAGTTGCAACTATGTTCAAATTGAAAATTACCCAGATTACCACGCAGCAATAAAGACTACGCTAAAACTAACTCAAATCCAACCTCGAGAGGACTTTGATTACCTAGGCTACATAGCACTACCTTGGAACTACTTGAACTACTCGGGGACAACCTCGACATTACCCATACCAGTTATAACTGTCTAGAATTTTAGCTAGACTATCCCGAGAAAATCGTGGCTATTATGAAACTTACTCCTCAGGAGGACCCTTATTACCCCGACTACATCTAAAGTATCTAACCTACTTCTTAACTCCCCGTAGTAGTAAATATCTGGAAATTATCTGGTCTACATCGAAATTATGTAGCTTAGTTACCCCGAGAGAGAAATCTTACTGCGTCAAAACTATATTGGAAGTACCTGGACTTACCCAGACCACGTCGAAACTACCTTGTCACTACTCGGACTACCCGGGACATCGTTGAAATTATCCGGGCTAGTTGTAACTAACTTGACTGACAACTGGTTAACTCGCACTATCCCGAGGTTGTTGAGGTTTACTGGTCGATATTCAAAACAATTTACGTGAAACGTGAAAACCGTCATACATTTCAGATGAATTTTAAAACTAGTTCTTTTGATACATTTGTTCTTGTATTATTATGGGTACATAAAATGTCGACAGAATGTAAAAGAATAAAACATTGTTACATTTTTTTCAGCATGAGCTTGCAGTCGTCAAATGGTGTGTTCCCTTTTATTTTTCATAATTCTCGATACTGTATGTGGATGTAACACTCAAATTTCCGCATCCTTCATCTGGTATGCTATTGTGTATTGTTGGCATTGTCTTAACTAAACATATTCTGTTTACAATACAAGGGCATTATGTGCATTATATTGTTCACTGACTGGTTAGAGTTCATTAACATTCTCGTTAAAATTTCAGCGGAACATGGACGTCGGCAATAAAATGCTGGTCGTTTTCGCAATAACAGCTCATTTACACAAGAATACCGTAAGACAATACACGCTTAATAAACTTTGCTTATGTTCAGCTGCGTTTATTTTAGAGATCGGTTAAACACACGATGTTAATGTAACACACTCTGTAGCAGACATTCAAATTATACTGCAAATAATGGAGAGTCAGTTACAGTGTGTTACAAAACGGGCATGAATTTTATTAATTAACAATCAGAAAATTAATAATATGGCTATCAAACATTAATTATTATTATGGCGATCAACAAAATACTTGCGGTAATTTTATTTTTCTATTTGGCTATTTAAGTGAACTGGAAACCAATTTCAGCACGACCTAGATGGATTCTTTAATCGAACAACGTTTCATGTCATTCTATGAAGTTTTTGTACTGGTTATGTTATAAAGAACTGTTATTGGTGAAAATTTGTCTGTTACTTTAATATGCAAAAATATTCGTAGCTATGGCGGATTCACCTACATAAACTTCCACATCTAAAGAAGGCCGTAAAGTCGAATCCTGACACATTCATTAAAAGTAAACCTTCAATTATTTCGCTGGTATTGTAAGGAAGGAGTCGACTCTTTATGGCGGTGCTTTGAGAACGAGCTTGATGCTTTTGCGCGGAAGTAACGGACGATTATCCTTTTAAATATGACTTCTTTCTAGAAATGTAGTTGAGAAGCCACCATAAATAATAGTCTCAGCAATTACCTCCCCCGACCTTAACGCTGGACTTCGCGATATTACGGCCGGAAGGTAAGTCCCTTTCGAGCTGTAAAACACTTCATGGGATGAGTCTTATAAGGAATTGACTTCATGTATGAGAAAGGGTCGTGGTATTGTTAATTTTCTCGTAGCCCTAGATTTGCATAAATTCCATGCGATACGAAAAATTACGAAATTGCTTATTTCCTCTTTTCTGAAACTTAACTCTTGTTTCATAAATACGTTCTAAATGGCAAAATATTATAGCGGCAAAGTAGTCTTGAAGTAAATTGTAATATCTCATGTCAAAATGGCTATTAATACTGCGTATCTCTGAGTTTCACTTGTAGTCTGTTATTGTTCAATTTCCATCGTAATTTCCTTGCTGTTATTACATAAAATACTCAGCGTTAACTTAGATTTATATTCTAATTAAACTGTTTCCCAGGTATCCAATACAGAGTAATTTATTTTAATTCTGTTGTCACCGTCATTGATACTGCTCTCTGTTCGTAAAAAATGTAATTGCATTAATGCGATTTTAATGTAAACGGAGCCGAATAATGTATAAGGCTGTGAATGGATCACAATTAGTTGTTCTCTTACATATAAATATACGGTTATATTCCTCTCTTGTAAAATTAATATATAGTTTTTTCTGTAAGCGATGTAATTCTCTTTCTAATATTTTATTTTTGTTTGAAGTTTGCTAGTTTTCTTAGATATACAAAATTTCTCTCTGTAGTATGAAATATGATATTTTAGTACACATATTATTTCATTTTTGGACATTAACTTTTTCATAAAGCAATTTTTTTGTCTTAGACTTTTGAAGAAAATGTAGCTCGTATACGCGTTGATATATATGTAAAGGAGGCGACACAATCGCTATTGTCAACTTCTGATAACTCTGCTTCTTGTTAAACAGTGTTGCCGAAGTAGAAGATTAGTCAGTAGATTAAAATAAAATAAATAATTTAGCAGATTATTGAGTGCGTTTTGTACATAATTAAATAGCCTGCTTAAAGTATAAATTCGTATCCGGGTGTCGTAAACATTTTTCTACTTTTCGTCGCTCCACAGTCTGTTTACGAACATGCACAACAGCCGTAGATGGTATATACAGTCCTCTGACATACTAGTACGTCCTAGTGCTATCATGTTCAGCCGACTGACGTATAAGATGGACCAGTGTAATCATGATGTGACTTTTTTCAGACTCCGGCCTGCAAGTGCAGTCAATGCATTCTGCACTTTGTACTAAAAGGGTTAATAGCAGGCGAAGGGAGATTTTTATTATTTTGTTTATATTTGTAAAAGAGCTGAATTAAGTTTGAGAAAATTGACTTCAATATGTTTATAAAGAAATTCCTCTACAATATAAAGTTTTTGAAAAGGTTGCTAGAATTACACATCTTTTTCTAACCTGCGATGCCATTTCCTAATATAAAACCGTGATTTTTAGTGAATTCAAAGTTAAGGCCGTTTCGTATCTTTAAACACTGTAATTTTACATCCGTTTACTTAAAAACCATTTCAAATAAGCGTTAAGTTGTTAATGTTTTCTTGCTTTACTTCGTTGAAATGCATATTAATTAATTAGAAAATGCAGTATTATCAGCTTTTACTAATTTGATATGTATTTCCATCTAAAGTAAATATAAGTTAAACACAGATAATTATGAAACAGAAAATTTGTTGATTGTAATTATCTAGGTTTTGGTCTTTTCTTATAATTAAAATGTCTAATAATCAAGAATTTGTGAGTTCGATTTATCTTTTCATTGCGGTGATTTTTTTTTAATTTGAAAAACTTTAATATATTTTTTTGTTGTTGGCACCATGAAGGCACTGCCACCACCGGGCCTTATTGTCCATGGCTAAACTTTAATCTAACTTAAAGTATCTATACCCAAGAGAAATCGGTAGCGCTGGAGTCCGCTATCGAACCCATGGCCGAACGTCCCGAATTTCTCTGTGGCCTTGGCTGCCCGCAGGAGAACCACTCGCCTACCCAAGCCCTTCAATAAATATTGCAATGTGTTAGTTAATACCATCAAAGACACAACACAATACAGATTCTAAAGGAAATTTTAGTGCGAAAACTTACAGAGATTAATTGCGTATGCAACTACTGACGAACCTGCAACATTGCATGTTAAACAGCAGCTTTACATGATCCGGCCAACTGCAACGGTGTCTCCTACTTTATATAACGATTGGTTGTCGGACATGAGATATAAAAAGTCAGTTTAGGGTAAAAAAGTTTATGACTAACAGAGAATGGTTTAGTAATATAGAGGAATTTGCTATATGTAATTATGTACATGTATGTGTATGCTCAAAGAGAAGTAAGTAAAGAAATCAAGTATTAGAAAAACAATAATGTGTATAGTTCAGAGTGAAAACTTTGTATATAAAAAATAAACACAGTTGTAATATTAGCTAATTTAATATGTAAGAAAAAAACAAATTTTAGTCAGTTGAGCAGCTCAAAATAACGGCCGTTAAAAAAAACTATCAAATAGGTCTCTGATGAATTTACTTAGGGTAAATTCGTGTCGCAGCTTAATTGTGTAACGCGCCTTGGTTGTCGTTTCCTCATTCGGCTGTGACATTTGACAATTAGCTGTCAAATGTTGTGTTTGCAATTCGCGTGTAATATCGTGTGATTTCAGTGTTACCTGTGCTTCTTTTCTAGAACAACGTTAGCACGCGTGATTTTTTACGATACTTTTAAATTTAATGTTCAAAAGCGGCGTTAACGACAGAATTTATTATTAAAAGCTTTTTTCTCAAAGCAACCAAAATTAATGTGGTTGTAAACCCAAGAAACCATGAGTTGAAGTGTAAAACTATTTCGTGAGATGGGAAGTCTTGGTAGAAACAAGAGTAGTGGGTGGTAATAGGGAATCTTAACGTATATAAAACTTTTCTTTTAATAATCTTATAATCAATTGTGAGGTTATGTATTGGTCATTAAACTACGGCGTGTCTCAGTGTCGCCAGGTCTGATGAAGTTTCATTAAAACCAATGATATTATGTAGAACTTAACTGGTGATTCCTAAAAAACTTTCAAAAAAGTAAGAGATGTCGATAAACAATCGTAAGAAACCTTGAGTCTAAAGTGTAAAACTGTTTCGTGAGACGGGAAGTCTTGCCAGAAACAAGAGTAGTGGGCGGTAATAGAGAATTCTAATTTATAAAATTACTGTTGTTTTAATAATATTATAATCAATACTGTGTTAATAAGCTGTCTCCGTGTTGCCAGGTCTGGTGAAGTTTCATCAATCGGATGACCTTAGAACTTAAACTAGTGGTTGGTAAAAATACTTTTCGCAAAAAAAAGATATGTAGTGACCTTTCGCAATTCTGACTACATATCTGCTTTTTCCGTTAATTGTAAAACATAACACTTGATTAAATTATGCTCTTACGCTCTGTATACGTACTATCATATGCATTATATTCTAATAAAATCAATACAATATATGTCATCCACGTTTTTTTAATGTTACTATTGTAGTCGTGCTTTAATTAAGAGGAAAGGATAATATTTCAAGCTGACTAAAAATGTGGCAGTTCTGGAAATATTTCGGCGCTTGAATTGGAAATTTTAAGTATCCACCTATTATTTAACACTTGCATGCGTTTACATTTTAAAAATTTACCATCGACCTAATTAACCAGATTCTTTTGAACATTCCTCAGTTCTTCCATGCTAAAATATTGTACAAAAATCACGCTTTCGGTTGAATCATTTTTTATAATCACAAAGCTCGAAGGTGCGGTTTTAATGAATTCTTCATGTGCCAAAAGCGGCTCTCTTTGACACCCAATGCGGATACATACCTCTGTCGAATGAATGTTTTTAAACATGCAGTTCACGCTTGGTGTTACTTCCTCGGTAAATGGAAAACTGCAAAAATTGCAAGGAGTTTGGAAAAGTTTGGTGAAAGGAGAGTATTTATTTTATGTAAATTCAGGCGGTTCTATATGCATAAAATATTAAGAAAATTCTGAAAACCTGTTCACGAATAAGTAGCTCAGATAAAGCAGAATATACATTGAAAAACGAGGAAAGTTTCAGTAAAAGTCAACTTATTTCGGGAAACGATATTAGTTTCTGATACTATCAAAAATAAACTTTTAGCAGAACTTTGTTTACTCCTAGGCTTTCAGGTAGTTGGAATTCCAAAGCGAATATAATTTTTACCAGTTTCCGTTAATCATCACTGTCTTTCTTATACGTACCATATTGTTATGATTATTTTTAAACAGACACCTAACCGATCTGTACAACTTTTTGTTGTGTTGATCCATAATGCTATTTATAGGATGGAGTGTCCTACAAAGCGCACGGTGTGTAATATATAATCAAGGATAATCAGATATGCTTCACATGCAATACAGTAAAATGTATACAATTTAAGTTGAACAGAAAATGCATAAAACTAAAATTGTAAATTATAAGGATACGTTTTCACTTAATTTAAAGTTATTCGCGGAAAATTCCCCTACAATTCGAGCATTTTTTTGGGTTTTTAACAATAAACATGCTTATTTCTAAAGCTATCATAAATACAAGTTTCTAACTGGAATAATGTATGGTGCTCGAAGGTCCAGTTTATCATTTTTCATTAATTTTTCTAATTCAAAAAAGAAAGCAAAAGCTACGTGCCGCGCTTCGTAGAGAAAACATCTGGTTGGCTGCTTTTAATTACAGCTTCCTACACAATTAATGTTCAAAAAGTCCCACGTAAAACTTTTAGAGAAATGGCATTTGTGAAATATATAACAAATTTTTATAATTTAAAAAAAATACACACTACAGTAAACTATTCCCAAACCTTTAAATGTACGTTTTCTTTTTGGATTTTCAGGCCTTCTTTTGTGGTGGCCATGTAATACATTTTCAATATTATTAAAAATATCTCAAAATATATTTACTTATTTTATTTTTATACGTTGTATGTAAAAATCCCCTAGACGGTAGCCGAAATACGCTCGTTAGAACAATGACGGCATGTGATAAGAGACACCGCACTAACGGGGGTGTATTAGATTCCCCTTATGGGGTGTAATTTAGTAAACCGATACAATCAATAAATGAATTAGTGGATTCCCGCTTTTCTAAGAAAAATTTGTACAACTCCTAACAGTTTCCTACTTCTAAAGAATCTAATAAAGTAAGAGAAATATTCTACAATATGAAGATACCAATCGGTTATATGGTAAGCGTTATGTTAATTTTATTTATAATATTAATATATTGAACAGTCAAGATATTAACTACGTAGGGTGTATTGTAGTTAAATGTTGCAAAAATAAATAAATACATAATTTATTATTTATTCACTATTCAGTGATTATTATTTTTCTTGGATATTTTTGCTACTCTAACTAGTTTAATTTTTAGTGTGATCAGATAGACAGGTAAATGTTTAATTCTACACTTACCGCAGAATAATCGATTTACGCGGTGGAAGTAAAATGTTACACATCTAGTTCGTCACTGTACGTTCAATAAAAAATGTATTTGATTGTCCCTGTAACGGGACTAATACACTTCCCGTGGGTGTGATGTTATTATATGATGCTGTTGTTTTAAGGGGATCATAATCGGTTACCGTTTAACGGGACTGTAGACACTGCATATTTATATTCTAATAGAACTAAATTTTACCGAAACGCTAATAGTGGTTTTGAAATGGAAACTAATATCTTGTAATATTTTACTTTATTCACTATTCAGTGGATATTATTTGCCGTGGTTTTTTTTTATACTACTAGTAATTTAAATTCTAGTGCAATCAAATAGGATGTAATTCGACTAAGACACTTCCCATGGATGTGATGTCATTATATAATGTTGTTGCTTTAACGGGAACGTAATCGGTTACCGTTTATCGGAACTGTGGACACATATTTATAACCCAATAGAGCTAAATTTAACCAAAGAGCGAGCATTGGTTTTTGAAATTGAAAATAATATCTTGTAATTTAATACACCATTGTTTTTGAGGGCCCAATATTTAAAAAACCTTTCATTGAATTAAAATTTTAATGCTTAAGGATTGCTAATTGATTTAAAGCTTATGCCACATTGATTAACGGTTTTTCAGTAAGATTGTATCGTCTAAATTTACATTAAATACGAACGGTCTTAATGTTCTATTGGCGAACAAGCTCTGGTTTGAATTAAAACATCTTACAATATTTGTAGTTTTAAAATCGCAAATTAGCTTTTTGAAAAGGGACTTCTGCCATAAGACCACATGCTTTCTTCTTTGGATTCGGATTGTTTACAAAAGCTAATTTAAGTTTTTAAAGTACCTTCAACCCTTTTTCGAAATATCTATGATGGCAGTTATATTATTATAGTTGCAGCATTGTAAAGAGAAGGTTACCAAACATTCTTAGAAATTTATCTTCCATTTCGAAATGTTGCTCTTTTCTTCCTTCTCTTTCCAGTTTTCATTATCCTCACTCTTCCCAGTCGTCTTTTTTCAATCATCTCTCGTTAATCGCTTTACCAATTCACCAAACATTCTTTGGTCACCTCTCCACACCTATACGTTGCACATGTGTGTACCATTGTGCAGCCTTATTTTCTAGTTTGGATGTAATGAACTTTGCTATCCCCATTTTTTGCTATATAACTTGTGTTCTTATTTTGTTTTTTGAAGCTGCTAATATAATTTCGTGTAATCGAGCTCCACTGATCTTGTACTGTCTTGGATTGTTTGTGTCATTGGCCATACTTCTTCTCCATATGTAACTAGACTCTCCATAATGCTCGGAAATAGATTTTTCTTGATTTCTTTCTTGCTAGTTTTGTTTCATATTATTCCGTGAAGAGTTCTTGTGGCACGTATACATATTTTTAGATTTCTAACCACATCTCTGTCGATGATTCTCCGGAATCAATATTAGAGAACTTTTTTTATCGTCTTGTTTTCTTTGCCCAAATTATTTGTTCCGCTCCCAATGCACATGTATTGGGTTTTGTCAAAATTGATCTTCAATCTCCTCCTTCCTCGCATGTTTTTCGTATCATACACCCCATGTTCTCTGCATCTTGGACAAAAATCATCTGAACGTCATTGAATAGTAGTGATGCAGCGTTCTATCTCCTATCATGCTTCTAATTCCATCACATTTATTATACCACATCTCCAGTGTCTGTTCTACATATACATTAAACAGCAGTAGTAGAAGAGTGCACCCTTGCTTTAAACCCTTAGTAATCTTTATACTTGTTGTTACCATTCTTCCGGATTGTATTGACAGAAGCAAACGTACAATTTAAGAGCCACCTTTTTGGTAGTCTAAAATGGATGTTTCCATTGCACTTCTTCGTTTTTTTAAATAATTTGTATTTCCCTTAAAATCTTGAAATTAACTTTTAACTTTAATACGATTTTGTTAATCTACAGTGTGAAAAATCAAAATACAAAAAGCATTTTTCTTTTTCAGTCTATATCTGCCCACTCCTTAACGTAGGTCTCTGTCAGACTTTTCCATGTTTTCCTATCTTGTGCAGTGTTTAACCATTTTCTACCTACCACGTGTATGATGTCGTCTAGCCATCTTTCTGAGGGCCTCCGAGGCTTTTTTTTGTTTGCCTCTGTCTCCATTCCGTGATTTTATGTGCCATTCTGTCTATGTCTTGTCTAGCCATTTCATCTGTGCAGCTTCCTCAAATATATCATTGATCTTCGTTCTTCTTCTAATCTCTGTATTTCTAATTAGCATGCTTCGTTCCATAGCGCGTTGTGATGTTCTGAGCTTTTTGGCGTGGGTTTTAGTGAGGCATATGGTTTCCATTCCGTATGTTCTGACTGGTAGGACACACTTAGTTCTTAAATTAATGGGAATTGTGTTGTTTTTCAGAATGTGCCATAATTTGCCGAAAGTTGTGTGTATGTTGGCATCTTCATGACTCATTATTTTTGTCTTGTAATTCATTCAGACCTATACTTGTCGCGACTTGGTTTATTTGTTGTAACATTAGATTTAGTTCATTGATGTTATGAGCGATTATGACTATATCGTCTGCGAACCTAAGGTGATTGAGTCTGGATCCATCAATGTTGAAGCCTTTCTCATTTCATTTGAATTTCTTGAACCCGTCTTCGAGAGCCATCGTAAATAGTTTGAGGGAGATGGTATTACCGTATCGTACTCCTGTTTGTAGTGGTAGTTTATGGTAGTAGTTTCGTCTATTTTAATGTGTATTGATGGCTCTTTATATATGCTTTCGATTATTTGTATATATCTGGAGTCTACTCTTGCGTTTTCAAGAGAGCTTAAAACTGACCAAACCTCGATGACATGGGCGCCTTCTGGAAATCGTCGAAGAATAGGTGTATTGGTACATTATATTCTGTAGGCCAGACATGTCTAAATCTAACGATTCAGCATTTCTAATATCATGTCCAACAACTGTTATCCCCGTTCCGCAAGCGAATCAAACAACTAAACGAAGTTCACGTAGAAAAGGAAAACCACTGTTTTAACTTCCACTCCCTACAAGACAGAGCTAGAATAGTCTTTCGAAAGAAATAAGAAGAATAGAACACCAAAGCATGAGGTAGTAAAAAGAACAATAGGAACCGTAGAAAAAACTGAAAGAAACAAAGGGAAAAGGTCATTTAAAAAGCAAAAGTTTGTAAAAAGTGTGATTCTTCAAGCTATAGTGAAGACACTCGTGACAGCGATGAGGAGTGCCTTTATTGTGGAGATCTTTATTCGGCATGCGCCGGAATTGATGAAGAAGACGATGAGGAGGTTTTAGTTTGTGAACTCTGAAAACAGCTAGTTTACGTTTGCTCCTGAGTTATTATGCCTTATTTTTGCCCTACCCGTCGGGCAAAATGGGGTAATATGACTTTTGTTACTTTTTATTTGTTTTCATGTTGTATTTCTGTTTTGAAAAAATTTGTTTATTTTCTTTTTGATGATCATGTACCCTCTTAATAATAAAACCACCTGACGTTCCTATAAATGTGCAATTTTTTTTGTAGGTCTTCCAAACTTAGGTACCCCATTTGCCCGCCTACATTTCTCTATTAAAGTACGTATAGTATGAATGTGGTCGATCGTGCTGAACCCCTTTCTAAAGCCAGCCTGTTCTACGGGTTGATAGAAGTCCAATTTTGTTCTTTGGTGATTCGTTATTATTTTGCTGAGTAGTTTGTAGGTGTCATAAAATAATTATTGGTCGATAATTTTCTGTATATGTTCTGTTACCTTCCTTAAAGATGAATAGAACTTCAGAGTTACACCATTCTATTGTGATTTTGCCGTCATGAAGGCATTTGTTGACCAGAATTCTTATTGGTTCCTTTGTAGTTCTTCCCCCTATCTTTAGCATTTCTATAGTGATTTGGACTTCTGAGCATCTGATATTTTTCATTTGTCTCAATGTTGTGTCTATTTCAGCTTCTGTAAATTTTGAAATTTCTTCCGACCATACATTTAAAATGATTTTCTTTGTGGTCGTGGTATGGTAGATGCATATGATTTCTTATAAAACTTTTCAAGGGCGTTAATGATGTCTTTTTTATCTTGTATTACACATTGTTTTTGTCGTTTACATCTGTCAAAAAAAATACAAAAAGTATTTATTCCATGCGCACTGTGCGTGGCTATGTTTGGATATATTTATATGGTATTTAATTTATATTCAGCCTGAAAAAGTATTTCTGAAGTAGAAGCAGTAATTAATTAATGCATTCATAATGAGAATAGGTAGCATTCGCCGGCTGGAGATTACAAGATAATCTGTCAGAATTCTTGTGAATTAATAATTATTTCTAAATCAGGAATAAATGTGAATTGCATCGAATGATATATTTTTTTTTAAATTAAAATCATTTTATTTTCCGATATCGTTGCAAGGGAAACAAAAGTTTGATATGTTCGTAAACAGTTTCTAGTAATAGTACATCCAAATATTACTAATTTCTAGAACAATTACTAAGCATTTGGATTGCTCTCATTCGCTATAAACGTTAGGTAATTGTTCATAAATACGCACCCGTTTACAAACAACCAGGTTAGTGCTGAACTGGCCGTGGTATGCATGTTTATTTAAAACGTTTCGTTTATTTTCCGCAAACCTATATTGCGGTTCACATAACCGCATCTCCCAATTCGCTCGAATTAATTTTTCAAACTGGAAACCATATTGGACGGAATTCATAATGCACTGCGGACAAATAAATGACCGTCCATTTCCAACCAAACCCCACTTTTATTATTATCAGATAGTCTATTATGCGTTATCAGATAATCGTGAATAGCCATCTACATTAATATTTCAGCAACTCTTCCGATGACGTACGACCTGAATTTAAAATCGTACAATATGAATATGCTGCGAGAATGCCAATGACATCCTGCGATAGAAAGGCATGGAATAAAATGCCTCCAGGGAATTTGATCTAAGCCGTTAGGATATTGATTGTAAACACTCCTGGAATTGTATAATAGCGTGTTGTATTTTTAGCCCTATCAAGTTTGTTGCACGCAAATCTATATTTTTCTAGATAATACGGCTCGACTTACTTTCTCGATGAAGCCTAAATATAGCCAGGGCTAATTATCGAACAACATTATTTTCCCAACCGTTTGGCTTATCCGATTATGTATTTGACAGAAATCAATTTTCTGCCTGATGTCGATGTAACGGACACTCGTTGTCGTCTGGAGGAAACGGCCATCCCTGAATTTAATACGTTTATCGCTGGGGCCATCAACCAGGACCCTTTCAGTAATATAACGATGTTTCGGTTGCAGGTTCTAATTGAGAAGTGCTGACTTGTGGTTGGACATGGACATGAAATGCACTTCATAGGAATTGCTTTTGTTTGCGATTTTATGGAGCGTTCGTGTCCTGTGTTCGGATTTATGATCCGTTTCCTCGTTACTCCGTATTGTGGGTGTTTCGCAAGAGAATGCTTCAGTTTTTATGGTAGCGCCTGATGCCTGTTCGAATAGGCATCGATTTTCGTTTTGTACCGTTATTTTCAGACCCTCTTATTGCACGTATGATCTAGGGTGGTTATTTATTAGACAGAGTTCACCTGTTGCCTCTAAACCAGCTGAAAATAGGAAGCACCATTAAGGACTTCCTTGATTTACGAGATATCTTTTTCCGCAGAACCAGTAATCTTTCTTATAGTAGATTTTTGAGTTTTTTCCCTGCGGGGGATTTTATTTTTAGCAGGTTGGCTGTTTGATTTCGTTGATGATTTTGGACGCTTCTTACTATAAATCAGAATTTACTATTCCGTTCCGGCGTCTGTATTTTCTTTGGGACTGAATCGTGTTCCAGACTTCTTTGTATCGGTTCCATGGAATAAATCACCTGAATAAACGAAGTTATTTTATGAACGAACGTATTTTGCGTGGGTATACAAATGGGAAAGAATTCTGGCAAACGCCTACTTTTATTCCTAAGCAGCTCTTTGTGCAGTGAAATGTGAAATTTTTCAACTGAAACGCGGCGCCGGTTAAAGCTGTAACGTATTATTTGGTTCTGCAAAAAGCGTTTCAGGTGGTGTTGATGTGGTTCATTTGCTCATTTTAGTACTTTTGCAACTGTACCCGTTGGAGAGATATAAGTTTGAAAAATGAAACATTTCAAGCAATTTTTGTGATTCTTTTCAAACAAAGATAGTTTGCAAAATTACTTAACCAAGGATATCGTGCTAAACGTCGTTGTTTGACACTTAAAATATGATATTGTGCTATTCATGAGATTAGAGAGGCTAAAAAATTGCTTGGCGTCGCTGGGAGCTTAGAAAGCAAAGCACGTTATAATAAAATATGCTTTGGTATGGCAAATAAAAAGTGGTTGGCGTGAAGATAAGGAAAGCGCAGGTTAAAAAACGCCCAGTAGAAAAGAAATACGTTATATAATAAAAGTAATGCTGTTAATTGTTTTTGTTGGAAGTTTTATGGTATTTGTCAAAAAAGAATATTTTGTTGTTAAAAAACTGTATTTACATTTCTACATTTCTCTAGCACAAGTGTAGCAAATTATTGAGTTTCTAAAAAAGTCTAATTTAAAAATTTAGGGATAAGATCCATTCGGAGGTTAACTCCCCGACTCCATGCCAAGCGAGCGGCCTCCCCAGTCGCTTTAAATAGTTGGGTACTTGTGTTCCAATGAATCAGGGGTAAATATGCAGTTGGTTAGTGCATCATGCCCACCACTTCACTACATTTCATGAAGTTGCGAAGCGGCAACTAGGTGTGAACGCAAGGATACGGGAGCTCTAACTCTATGCCTTGCAGGCCAAACTTCTTCACAGCGATCACCATTATTATTATTAGTATTATTAAATTTTAAAGTATACGTAAAAAACAATAGTTTTATAATAGCGTGTAAATGAAATCGAATAAATATTGTTTGCCTAACTCTCCCCAATTTTATGCCTATCTAGTGGCCTGCCCGTCGCTTTAAATAATTGGAATGAACAAGGGGTATTAATGGTGTTGTCTAATGCGTGATGCCCACCCCAAAAACGGGAAATAGATCAACATTAATCATAAACTGTTTAACAGACAATAATATTTAATACATTTAAACTTATCATCTTGTAAAGCATCTCCTTCTTCTTTCTCTATTCTCAGTTCATCCCTAACGCTCTGGGTCCTTTATTCATCTCCTATAGATGCGGTCTCTCGTCATTCGCCTGGCTTTTTTAATGTTCTTGTTTCTATTCCTAGCCATCTTCTTGATTTGATTGGAATCGGGGTCTACATCTGGTTCTTCGTCCTTCTGCTCTCATTTGATAAACTTTCTTGGGGGTATTTTGTGTTATCCATGAGCATGATGTGTCTGTACCAATTTGTTTTCTATTTTACTGTTCGCTGGTTGTTGGTCTAGTTCTACTCTTATACTTCTGTTTCTCATTCTGCCCCTTCCTAGGTAAAAATATCTTGACTCTAAATTGTGAAGCTACCGATGTATGTTTTCTGTAGTTTGTTGTATTTCCATGCAAGACTTTGGAAAGCTCCCCATCACCACGATATTTAGAACATCTGAATATGCATTTTGGTAACTAAGTTGCCATCTTTAGGAGGAACTGCTGAAGTTGGACTATATACAGTAAGTTTGGTTGAGGAACTCCCCTATCGATAAGTTCTTCACCAAATCAACAATGGAAGTCCGCCACTGAATATGTCAACTAGGTGCTCTAAATATCATGGTGGTAAAGGGTTTTTCAAAGTTTAGTATACCTAAACCACTGTCTCTATAGTTGTTCTACAGTTCTTCTTCTTTTTCTTGATATTGTTGATGTCCTGTTTTCTTCATTTTTGCCTCGTTTCAATACATGGGGTGGAATGACTCGTTACAGGTCTTGAGATCCTGATGTCCAGCTCTCCTGCTATCGTTTGGGAGGTCTTCCTATGTTCTGTTTTGAATTGGGTTTCTTTGATTTTGCCCATCTTGCCAATCTGTCTTCTCCCATTCTGTCGACATGATCTCTCCAGTTTCTGCTTCGCGCGTTCGTACCCATCTCACGATGTCTTGAATTTCACATCTTTGTCGGACGTCTTCATTTGTTATTCTATCGTGAAGAGTGTGACCTGATATAGTTCTGAGCGTTTTCATTTCGGCTGTTCTCATTCTCATTTGGTCTTTGATGTTTCAGCTCCATCCGTCAGAATTGGCCTTACAGTGCGTCTCTCCGTATTTCTAACTTACTTTTACAAATCTTTGCTAAAACTGTCTATCCAAAAAATAGTGTATGCATCAAATGTAATAAAGGACGATAGTCTTATCATGAAATTTTAATGGGGAGATTAAATTATTGCTGTTATTGAACGTAAAAGTGAAATTCTTATAGCCTTATAACTTGAAGGTAAATTTAATTAAGGGTTCTTATGGGGCTGCCTATTATGTTATGTAAATTTTACGTCAAAATGCGAAAGGATTATAAATAGTCATTCTAAATAGTCTTGAGACAAAATATAAGTATATAAGGGCATGCCCTTAGAATGCAGAATAGCTTGAAACGTAGAGGCTTTTCAGTCACTAATTTGCTGCCAGTACATGAAGCCTTTAATGTTTAACGCAAAAATATCAAACATATATCGTATATTGGGATGTAAATAGGGTAATTTGTGTTTTTAGTGGCTAAATATATATAACGATTTCCTGGTAAATTGTGCTGGATTACGAAACATTTTACCGCAAATGGCATTTGTATTTCATTCTAACACAGGGGTACTTCAACCTTTTATGTTTATTTTAAAAATGTTCTCTAACAGTAAAATATAAGAGCTGTAGGTTCTATTTTTCGCCAATAATATTACCTTGGGCAAACTTGATAAGTTATGATATTGCTATCTTACTGAAATGGGACATTTGGCAAGATACGGAGTTTAGTTCTTCATGAAAAATAGAAAATTGCTAGTCGAAGCACATACATCACCTCACATTATTTAAGAATACTGGAACTGAAATTCACAATGTAAAGTTTCAGACTTCCGTGGTTTGTGTCTAATGCAGTCATCTCTTCGGGCTTACAGCGCGTCAACGTAAGATTGATTGATGCTGACGTTCTGCTAACCGTTTCAGGTAGCATTATCCAAGCGTAATGAATGTTGGACCGGCGGATCAGGTATTTATATAAATAGCTGATGCGTCGATCCAGAAACATCAATCAATGATGATGACGCGGTTTATGTTTTATGGTTAGGTATTAGGCATATTACAAATTACTAACTATTACCTATTATTCTATAAACATTACCTACGTCAACTGAAATACATATGGCAACACTGTCCTAACATCGATAACATTTGTGTTTGTGGTTTTGTTTAAAAGGAATACAAATTAAATGTTTTACCCCAAAAGCTACTTCACTTTAATGAAATCCATATTTTCAAAACATGCAAATTATTGTTTACTAAACGAGCTTACTGCAAAATTGTAATAACTGATTTTAATTAGTATGAATACACAATCCTGGCGAGGAAATAAGCAAGAAATGATAATTAAAGTAAAGGGAGGGGTAGTTTATTTTAATAATAATAAGCATATGGTGTTTGGAGCCTTGTAAAGAAATTCAAAATGTTACGACGCCAAAATCAAATTAGGCAGCATGTAGGGAAACAACGCGGTATAATGGCTTTCTATTATGCCCTTCGCGAACAATAAGCTTTTATCTGTCTAAACCTTCGAAAATTAAGGAGATTATACGTGCACCTAAACAAACAAGTTTAGTAAAGACCCTACTTAGTTCCACATAGCTACGTGCTCAAATTTTGGAAGACTGTATATTTTGCCGAGTGTAAATTGGTCAAAATAATTTCTATAAATAGCCTTGCTGTACACTTTTGTTCAAGGAAATATTGGAAACTTTAGCTGTGACTTGTAAGGACATGAAATGTAAATAAGTCTAATAAAAGGGGAAATTTAAAATTATAAGTAATGTAAAGCTAGACACGAATTGAAATGTAAATCTTAAAAAGCCCTGATCAATAAATACCTGCCGTAAAGAACACAGGCCATTTCAGCATTGCTCTCAGGAATTCAGCAATATAAATTCCTTTGAGACTAGACTCAAACGTATGCATTAATGCATTCCCGAACTATTCCAAATAGGTAAGCAAACAGCGATTAGATGAGAAATTCTAATAATCACATTGCTCTATTGAGAAATTATGGAAATTTGGAAAACACGAGAAGAATATCGCTCAAAAGCTGAGCATTTGCGTGGAGTGCAAAGATTATTGCATAAAATCCTAAGTAGCTTTTAAAAATCCGTGAGGTAACTAGTATTACAAACGGCTTATTCATTAAACTCCTTGACACTTTGGTGTAATCATAAATCGTGATGATGTTAACTATGAGGTTATTTATGTAACGACACAACCAAAACTGTTTTTATAACGTATAAAACATTATTTATAACTTATAGCTTGCGAACAGCGTCTTTGTGTGTATTCTTGAAAGACGTTCATTAAAATTATAGTAGGCTTTCCTTGGATGTCGGCGTAAATTTTCATGTAAGAAAAATGAACCCAACAGTTCTCCTGGACGCCATGTTCTGAATAGCCTGTGCGTATTTACAACAAAGTGTTTGTATCAAAGTCCTACAATGTGATTTTGTGATTTGTACACGTATTTTCAAAATAACTGCTTCAGTAATATAACTATCTTCTGTATTTAGCTAAAACTTTATTTTTGTGTACATTTTTGGTGCATTTCCAGTGGCACATATTGTGAACATACCCATTAATGTAATAATAGCACCCAAGTGCGGTGGAAGTGAATAAAAAACGGTCTTAACGCCAGAACAAAATAAGTACATATCGGTAGTTTTCAACAGTTGTAAGTTGAATTTTTGAAGAAGTTGGAAGGGGCTTGATTGATTTTCAAGCTATTCGGTAAAAGAAGCTTTAGATTTGAATTAAAATATCGTACAGCATTACGAAAATACAATGCTGTATGTTTTTTCGAAATTACAAATTATCTTTTGTCGAAAAGCACGCAGAAGAAAATTGCTATAATTTCTATTTCTGCTTTGGGATTGTTCTAAAAATTGCTCTTTTGGAGAGCTCTCTGGAGGCTAACAGAATTAAAATTAAAGGCCTCACAGACTTTCTAAATTAATTTAGGCCAAAATTTAACCAGAAATTTAAATTCATGTTTGGAAAATGTTTAAGTATTAAAATCTTTTGAAGCATACCTTTCCCCCATGCTTTTATTCCTGCATATTTTTACAAACTATAATTCGAATGGGAGTTTAAATTTAATGCCTTAAACTGTAAATCTTCAAAGCTGTATAAGAGATGTCAGAAACAAGCTGGAGTTTCATGTTCAGATTTAGTCTGTATAGCTGTTTTCGAAACATATACGAGGTCGGACAGATATATAACGGGATTGATCAAATACAAAGCATGTGAGGTAGCTATAGGTGAAAATACCTCTAGCGTCCTTCGAAGTAATCTCCCTCGACTTCTACGCACCGTTGACATCGACGATACAAGTCGCGGAAAGCCTGCTTAAACTTGTCGCGAGGAAGTGCGTTTAGTTCGGGGTAACATTCCGTTGAATGTCTTCCACGTCATCAAAGCGCTTTCCCTTGACGGTCAGTTTCAGCTGAGGAAACAGCATGAAGTCTGCTGAAGTCCCTATTCATATCCGGCGAATAGGGAGAATGTTCTAAGACTGGGGCGTTTCTTGTCGCCAAAAACGTCTTCACAATCAAGGCAGAATGCACAGGGGCATTCTCGTGTAAAAGGTGCCACTTGCCGGAGGCTACCAAATGCGGTCGCACACGTCGAATGCGTTTTAGTAAACGCGTCATGACACCCTTGTAGTACAGGCTAGTGACGGTGACACCCGGGGGCACAAATTCTTTGTGAATGATGCCTTGACTGTCAAAGAAAGTGATCCGCATGGTCTTCACTTTCGATTTTTGGAGACGGAATTTCTTTGGCCTGGGAGACGTTTTCGATCGCCATTCCATGCTTTGTCTCTTGCTTTCTGGATCGTACTGGAAGCACCACGACTCGTCACCAGTAATAATTGAATCCAGAAAATTTGGGTCACTGTTGGCTGTTGCAATGAAGTCGCGGGAGGTGTCCACTCGATGCGTTTTTTGCTCAGCGGTCAAATTGTGCGGGACAAATTTGGCACAGACCTTCCTTTTCTTCAAATCCTTCTCCAAAATGGTTCCAATGGTTTCACGGCTAATAGTCAGCTCCTGCTCCATCATTCTCAGTGTCAGTCGTCGATCAGCCGCCACAAGTTGTCGGACTTTTTCGATCAGCCGCCACAAGTTGTCGGACTTTTTCGATCGTTACGGGGTTTCTCGTTGTGATCGGACGACCCGGCTTCTGATCATCATCGTAAAGGTCCTGTCTACCATCACGAAATCTGGCAAACCACTCGAAAACGCGAGTATGGGACATGGCCTCATCGCCGTACACAGTTTTCAACATCTCGAATGTCTCCGTGGCCGTTTTCTCCAATTTGAAACAAAACTTAATGTTCGCTCGCTGCTCTATGTTTGACTTGTGTCATATGTGACAGCTGCACTAACTTGTTCATTCGCATGCACAGCCTACCACGCAAGTTCTGACAGGATGCCGTTTTAGCTATGTGTAGACGAAAGTTCCAGCTACAATGTGGATATGATTTGGAAACAGTCAGTTTCTTATAGCGTCCGCAGTAGTGCCAATCCCGTTTCATATTTGTCCGACCTCGTATGTATAAAAGCCCCAAATATTTCCAAGCAGATTATTCTCAAAAATTTTTGTTCATACTATAATTCGATTCTTTAGGAGTTATGATATCCTATCCTTTCCTCCTTGGTCTTACCTTTTCTGATTGGTTTGTTGCAAATTTTGTTGTGTTACTGAGAATAGATTGTTTGACGCACCGATTTCCTTTTTCCTTCCGCGTCATCTGCTTGTAACAAATAACTTAAGAAAATTACGATTGGATTAATGGTTTTAGAACAAACGTCCATTAAATTGGGAATGTTCAAAACATCATCTTGTCTTTATTCTTTTTTTTTTTGCTTTCTTTCTTAATCATATCCTTTTTACTTTCCCATACCTTATAGGTATAGGGTAAGTATTGAATTCATGAAAATTTTCTAAATCGAGATTTTAACGGAAATATCCGTTTTGGGTCTCTAGGAACCCAAAAAAGTGGTTTTTAAAAAATGTCTGTCTGTGGGTGG